>CAUYTI010107482.1:0-18588 GCA_963575145.1 Galago senegalensis
GTGGCGGGCACCTGTGGTCCCAGCTACCTGGGAGGCTGAGGCAGGAGACTCACTTGAGCCCAGGAGTTGGAGGTTGCTGTGAGCTTTGATGTCACAGCACTCTACCCAGGGGGATAGCTTGAGGCTCTGTCTCAAAAAAAAGAAGGTAGTTCCACTACCAGAGCTAGATTTTTTAAAAAATATATTTTATTTTATTTTATTTTTTTTTGCAGTTTTTGGCTGGGACTGAGTTTGAACCCGCCACCTCCGGCATATGAGGCCAGTGCCCTACCCCTTTGAGCCACAGGTGCTACCCCAGAGCTAGATTTTTTTTTGTTGTTGTTCTTGAGACAGAGTCCCACCCTATGCCCTTGAGCAGAGTGCAGTGGCTTGGAGCTCACTGCAACCTCAGACTCCGGCTTGTGGGCATCCTGCTGCCTCAGTCTCCAGAAGCCAGTTGGATTACAAGCTCTCGCTATGGTGCCCAACTGGGTTTTTCCATTTTTTCCATGAGTTGGGGTCTCACTTTCACTCAGGTGAGTCTCGAACTCCTGAGCTCCAGCAATTCTCTTTCCTCAGCCTCCCACAGTGCTGGGATTACAGGCGTGAGCTACTGCACCCCAGCCAGAGCTAGATTTTTTTTTTTTGAGACAGAGTCTCATTTTCTTGCCCTCGGTAGAGTACCCTGGCAGCATCACACTACTCACAGTAACCTCCAGCTCTTGGGCTAAGATGATTCTCTTGCCTCAGCCTCCCAAGTAGCTGGGACTACAGGCGCCCACCACAACGCCAGGCTATTTTTTTGTTGCAGTTTGGCCGGGCTGGGTTTGAACCTGCCACCCTCGGTATATGGAGCGGTTGCCCTACTCACTGAACCACAGGCACCACCTCGGAGCTAGATTTTTAAACTCTTCTTGGTGGTGTTTAATATAAATCGAATTTATTTCTAAAGGCCTAAAATATTTTATCCTCAAATTCAGTATCTATAAAAGCTCTGAAAACTGGCTCGGCGCCTATAGCTCAACGGGCTAAGTGGCCAGCCACGTACACCTAAGGTGACGGGTTCGAATCCCCAGCCCGGACCCGCCAAACAACAATGACGCAACCAAAAATAGCCGGGCATTGTGGAGGGCGCCTGTGGTCCCAGCTACTTGGGAGGCGGAGGCAGGAGACTCGCTTGAACCCAGGAGTTGGAGGTTGCTGTGAGCTGTAATGCCACGGCACTCTACCCAGGGGACAGCTTGAGGCTCTGTCTCAAAAAAAAAAAAAAAAAAAAAAAGCCCTGAAAACCAAAAAGTTTCTTAGAACTCATTTATCAACAAAACTTGACCTGACCCACCCTGGATTTGTCAACATAACTCACCTGGGCTGACAAGAGGCTTGTTATGGTGGTTATTTATCACCGTCAGTATAAATATTCACATTTTATGGCAGACACTGGATTGTACTGGTGCAGGAATGTGGATCTGTCTCCTGCCTCTTAGAAAACACATTTAGGACCTATTAGCAAAGTAGAAACAGGAAGACCTAACCAAGCATAAGGGAGAATGGAAGTCTCCTGGCCATGAGTATTGCTATTTGGGTGAGGGTCATTTCCTTGCACTTCCTGTGAATGAGCTCACCTGGTAAAGTGGAGAGGCCCACGGCCATGTCCTGACCACAGTGCCCCTTGGCATGCCCTTCCAGCCTGCGACCTCTCTTCCCTGGTGCCAATGAACTGGACCAAATCTCAAAAATCCATGATGTCATCGGCACACCTGCTCAGAAGACCCTCATCAAGTTCAAACAGTAAGTGTGGTGTGCTGAGAGTGGACAGGGACTTGCTCCCCTATCCAAGACCTACATCAGTCAAGCCTGTCTCTGATACTGCCCTTCTTCTCCTCCCCACTTGGGCTCCTGCTGCCACTGAAAGGGCTGCGGGCCTGTTTTGGGGGTTCACAAAGGTGCATTCTTCCTTAAGAATCACAGAAAGAGGCTCGGCCTCTATAGCTCAACCGGCTAAGGCGCCAGCCACGTACACCTAAGGTGGCAGGTTCGAATCCAGCCCGGACCCGCCAAACAACAATGACGGCTGCAACCAAAAAATATCCGGGCGCTATTTAAAAAAAAAAAAAGAATCACAGAAAGATCTCTCAGAGCCTTCTCAAGGGCCTAGGGGTCAGGTTTGGTCCCCTGAATATTTATGAAGGACTTACAAATGAAAAATGTTTCCCTAGCACAGACTGCATGGGAAACATTCTGCAGCTGTTACATACATTGCTGATGAGACTGGCAGCTAGATGAGGCTCTCACAGATTCAGTAGGATTTAGCTTTGATCACAGATGCAGCTGAGGCTAGGGAGCTGGGGGCTTCCAAAGGAGGGCTCTGTGGACTAGGTGCTGAGCAACTCTCAGCTCCTAGGAAGGGGAAATGACAACTATTTTTGATTACTTTTGTGTGTGTGTGTGTGTGTGTGTGTGAGACAGAGCCTCAAGCTTTCACCTTGAGTAGAGTGCTGTAGCATCACAGCTCACAGCAACACCTCCAACTCCTGGGCTCAAGCAGTCCTCTTGCCTCTGCTCCAAGTTGTTGGGACTACAGGCACCCGCCACAATGCCCAGCTGTTTTTTGGTTGCAGCCATCATTGTTGTTTGGCTGGCCTGGGCTGGATTTGAACCAGCCAGCTCAGGTGTATGTGGCTGGTGCCTTAGCTGCTTAAGCTACAGGCGTCGAGCCTATTTTTGATTACTTTTTTTTTTTTTGTAGAGACAGAGTCTCACTTTATCACTCGTGGTAGAGTGCTATGGTGTCACGCAGCTCACAGCAACCTCTAACTCCTGGGCTTAGGCGTTTCTCTTGCCTCAGCCTCCCAAGTAGCTGGGACTATAGGCGTCCGCCACAACGCCTGGCTATTTTTTTGTTGCAGTTTAGCTGGGGCCAGGTTTGAACCTGCCACCCTCGGTATATGGAGCCAGCACCCTACCCACTGAGCCACAGGCACCGCCCTATTTTTGATTACTTTTTAAAAAAACTTTTTAAAAATCCTGCATGAGAATGTGATTTTAATCCTTTATAGGAAAAGTAGTTTTATTCCATTTATAGTATAACAGATTTCACATCCCTCCTTTTTAATAGACTTTATTTTTTAGAGTAATCTTAGGTATGCAGGAAATTTAGTGGCAAACATAGAGATATTCCATAGACCCCCCCTGTGCCCACACATGCACAGCCTCCCCCACGTCAGCATCACCCCCAGAGTGGTACATTTGTTTTGGTCAATGAACTAGATTTCATATGTGAGGGCTCACTCTTGGAGTTGTATATCCTATGGGTTGGACATATTTATGAGCTGTAGATCATAAACTGTCACCTTCAGTGCAGGGCCTTAGACCAGCCAAGTGCTCTACATAATGGCATGATCATTTATTATCATTGGGCTTTTAATACAGGTCGAGAGCTATGAGTTTTGATTTTCCTTTTAAAAAGGGATCAGGAATACCTCTACCGACAACCAATTTGTCTCAGCAATGCCTCTCCCTCCTGCATGCAATGGTGGCCTATGATCCTGATGAGAGAATCACTGCCCATCAGGCCCTGCAGCATCCCTACTTCAAAGAACAGAGGTAGGCCCTCTGGTGGATTTTCTCGTGACACATGGGAAGACCTGGCTAAGGAGGCCTGTGGGGCACATGGTGGGACAAGAGACTGACTAGCCTCTAGTGGGTTTTCTAGGTCCTGGGACCAGCTCTCTATCCTGAATAGTGGTCAGTGCCCCTAGGATCCCCCACTGTGCTGTTTTCTGGTGTTTCCTTCCCTAAATGAGGCTGTTAGCAGCTCCATGGCAAGGGTAAGGGGGGTTGTCTCTCTGCTTTGGGGTTGATACTGAGACTCCAGTTAGTAAGATTCTAGAAAAGCCTGGCACATATCCTATGTCAATGGTATAAACTTGTACATTTATAGCATGAACTCATAAGATTTTAGAGCATATTGGACATTACCTGGCACTGGAAGTACCTGCTAAATGGGAACCTAAGAGGTATCTGCCTGAGGTTGTATAATTCCATACTTCTGGACACTCCTGTGTGTGTAACTGTAGAGGTGATAGTTTGATCCCAAACCACAAGTTCTGAGGTGGGTGGTGTAGGCCTGTGGGAGGGCAGTGCCCATAGATCACAGAGTCTTTCCATCCCAGAAACTATCAGGCTGAGACAGAAAAGAGAAAAAGGTCCCGCATAGCTCATGTGGGAAAGAACTGGTAACAATTCACACAATAGACAAATTTGAGACAAGGAAAGAAAACAAGCAATTGTGCTCTAAGAGTTCTCAGTGGAGGCCTTTCATTCTCTCCTTCCCTATAGGGCAATCGAGAAGCAGGCTCTGGCCAGCCACAGAAAAGCTTGCTTTCCAGAGCACCCTATGGCACTGGAATCACTCAGTAACAACTGGCAAATGTCAAAGGAGGACAGAAAACAGGTACTGAGTGAAATCAGTGAGCTGGGACTAGCCTGACTGAGCAGGGACTGGATGCCCACAGGTGGCCTGTCTCTCTCTCTCTGAGGAGGATATCACCTGTGGACCATATTGTCACATCTGTCCTGAAAGTGAACCTTGTCAGCCAAGGCCTAAACACTGTGCCAGTTAGTATCTCCACATGTTAGAACATTAGAGACCATTAGCACTATGGTATTAATTGTTCAAGCCTTTTCTGCCCCACTAGCTAAGGATGGGTGACTAACATCCTCTGTAAGCAGGTTCAGAGAGGGGACCCTTTGGCAAGTCTTTGTCTGTCCTGATAGCCATGTGCAAGTGTCAGGTTCTATGCCAAAGCACATTGCTGACATCACTTCATTGTGCCCCCAGAATGACCCTGATAGGAGACACAGAGGAACCCCAGGACTGGCCCAAATCACCCCCCCACCAGTAACAAATCCCAAGCTCTGGGCAGCCCACCTTCTCTTTACCTAGCTACAAAGCCCTCCTGAGCACAGCAGGCCCCAGATGAGTACTTCATCTTGTCAGCAGAGGTGGTTTTACATGCTTTTTTTGGTTTAGAAATGATAGCTTCATTTTGTAATATCTTTTTTTCTTGTGAGACATACTCTTTTTTTTTTTTTTTGAGACAGGAGCCTCAAGCTGTTCCCCTGGGTAGAGTGCCATGGCATCTCAGCTCACAGCAACCTCCAACTCCTGGGCTCAAACGAGTCTCCTGCCTTAGCCTCCCAAGTAGCTGGGACCACAGGCGCCTGCCACAACTCCTGCCTATTTTTTGGTTGCAGCCATTGTTGTTTGGCGGGCCTGGGCTGGATTTGAACCCACCACCTTGGGTGTACATGGCTGGCGCCTTAGCCACTTGAGCCACAGGTGCCGAGCCGAGACATTCTCACTCTATTACCCAGACTAGAGTGCCATGGCATCAGCCCAGCAGCACCTCAAACTCCTGGGCATAAAAGATCCTTCTGCCTCAGCCTCCCAAGTAGCTGGGACTACAAGTGCCCATCACAACACTTGTCTACATTTTATAATATCTTCACCTGTCTGCCCACCTCCTGTACTTATCCTAATATATCACTCATATGGCACCCATTTGTTCAGTCCCACCAATTTTACAGTTTGGAGCTAGCACTCAAACTCTGTGACAATGTGCCCTCCATCATTCATTTTTTCAGTCATCAATCCAGCACTCTTTCCTCCAACATCTATTGAGTGCTCACCACACGCTGAGAGCCAAGGTCATAGATCTATCAGCAACCAGGCTGCTTTCCAGAAATCTAGACTCTTATGGCCAGTCTTCTATTCAACAGCTCCACTTGAATATCCAAGAGGCTAACTTACTCAAACCCTATCTCCTGATCTTTCCTCCCAAAGGTGCCTTTTCCCGTGGGACTTTCTTTTTTTTTGAGACAGAGCCTCAAGCTCTCCCCCAGGATAGAGTGCCATGGCATCACAGCTCAGCAACCTCCAACTCCTGAGCTCAAGCGAGTCTCCTGCCTTAGCCTCCCAAGTAGCTGGGACCACAGGCGCCTGCCACAACGCCCCGCTATTTTTTTTGGTTGCAGCCGTCACTGTTGTTTGTCGGGCCCAGGCTGGATTCGAACCCGCCACCTTTAGGTGTACATGGCTGGTGCCTTAGCCACTTGAGCCACAGGCGCCGAGCCTCCCGTGTGGCTTTCATAGCCTTCCCTTTGAGGGTGCTGGCAAATCCCTTTAGCCCCCAGCCATCACTCTTCCTGGTGTTGTTCCTCAGAGAGCCCTGTGAGTTTGCCTTCTCACTTCCTGCATCCTCCCCTTGCCTGGGGTACACACATGACCTTCCAACCCTGTCCTTGTGCTGCCACCCTTCTGTCTTGTACGAAGAGTCCCCTTCAAATGTTTGTCTGGTGTTATTTCCTGCCAGTATCTACCAAAGTCCCCACTCAGTCATATGAGAGGTCAGAAAACTTGTCTATAAGGGCCAGACAGGAAATATTTTAGGCTTTGTGGGCTCTGAGGTGTTTGTTGAAACTACCCATCTCTCTTCATTGTAATGTGAATGCAGCGGTAGGCAATATGTGAACCAATGGTGGGGCTGTGATCCAATAAAACTTTGGACACTGAAAGTTGGATTTCACATAATTTTCACATACCATAAGCTTTTTTTTTGTAACTACAAAAACACGTAAAAACCATTTTTAGCTCACAAGCCGTATTGGCGCAGGCAGTGGGCAGATTTGGGCACAAAGCCTTGTAGTTAGGGCAGGAAGCATCAGACCCTGTACTCACCCCTGTGTCTCAGCCAGTCAAGCTGTTCTCCCCCTCCCCAGCTACTGCTGGGTGGCTGCACTGAGGGTAAAACAAGCACGTATACAGTCAGTGATGGGAACAAGTAAGATCAGTGAGGACAGATCCCCATGAGGAAGGATGAAGCGCAAGGTTTCTTCTCTCTCCGTGGGACTCCAGCAAGCAGCCACCTCACTCTTGGGTGTCTGAGATGTGCTGGATGTTTTCTAGTCACTATGAGTTCACATTCATGTTCAAGAAATTTTATTAGGCAAAAGTAGTACAAAAGAGCCTCCTTTGTTTTTCCTATTTTTCTTAAAATAGAAGCCATTTTATTTCCAACTGACCTTTGTTCTGTTTCAAGAAACAGTCCCTAAAGCAAGAGGAGGACCATCCCAAGAGACAAGAACCGGCCTACATAATGGAACTGCCCAAACTAAAGCTTTCAGGAGTGTCCAAACTGTCATCTTACTCCAGCCCCACACTGCAGTCAGTGTTTGGATCTGGAATAAATGGAAAAGTCCCGGTGTTGAGGCCCTTGAAGTGTGTTGGTGCAAACAAGAAGGTAGCGCACATAACTGGCTTCTCGGAGGGCACTGCTCCTGGGCTCCATCCTAGGCCTCCACTGAACGTCTGTCATTTCTCTTTAACAGACAGATCCGCAGAAGGACATGAAACCTGCCCTGAAACAGTATCGCTTGCCCACCATAGAGAGGAAAGGTGGAGGGTACTGAGCAGCTTGCACCACCGCAGCTCCGTGGAGGGGAAAGCCAGGTGTGACCAGGGCCAGCCTGGGCGACCCAGGGCTCAGGGAGAGTGCTGCTCTTCGGACTGGCTCATACTACTTGGGCTGGAGCTGCTCCGAGGTCCGCACGTGTTTGCAGCCCCAAAGCAGCTATACTTTGTGTTCCAGTCCAATACATTTATAAAACCACCTCATTCCAGGGTTTTCATTTCCATAACAAGAATTCTGGGCAGGGACTATTTTGTAACTTTTTGTATGAATTAAAATGAATACACTAGGATTCATGTGTGTTAGGCTTTGGTTGAAGGTGGGCTCTGTGTATTCTGCCTTCCCTAGTACATAAACAATAGTATGAGGTGTGCACATCATATCTTACAGATAATGCTATTGGAGACCCCTGATTTTTATTAAATAATAAGCTATCATTACAATATTTCATTTAATACTCTTTAGTTAAACATGTGTCCTTATTATCCATTCCTTTATTTTAGCTTTTGTGGGCATATTAGAGCAATTGCTTTGGTTGGGAATACTTTCATTTGGAAAACCAGTAAGGAAAATGCATAGGCCTATTCTTAGAGCCCTCATGTTGCCCGGTGACCTTAGCTGAATAAGGTGGTGCTGTAGCAATGGGGGTAGACCTGAGGTGTCTATTCTAAGCACCTGGCATTGAGGTGACACATCGTTTTACTCCTGGGTGTATAAGACACTGCCTCCTGCCTGCCAACGGTGCTGTGAGCTTTGTTTCTGGAGTGCCAATAATAAGTTGGGTACCCAATGTCCTACAAAAAGAAACCCATTTCCCTTGGGGGAAGGATGGGACACTGTAGAGAAACAGGCACTAGCCAGGATGCAGGGCAGAGGAGAAAAATCCTATTAAACCCCTTTTTGTCCTAGACTGTGACCCAGTAATTGAATGTTACTTTTTTTTTCATCTTTTCAAACTTACATTTAAGAAAAAAAAAAACACCTAAATTTCCCAGGTTAGTGTTGAATCTCCTCATTACCTGTGGAAAATGATCTGTGACATCCTTCCTTCCAGGTGCTCTCCAGGGGTCCCACCTCCAGGCTACCTAACAGGTAGTGAAGCAGAGCCAAAAACAACAAGATAGCTGAGCTGTAGGAGGTGGACACAGGGCTACATAGAGGGGCATGCTGAGGGGGAGGAAAAAGGGGCAGCCAACTCAGGGGTGCTGGTCCCTGGTCTGGGCCCCATGGGGGCAAAAGAGACAAAGGGCAGATTCAAGACCAGAATTGAGGCTACATTGACATGTTGGAGTAGGTGCTCCTTGGGAGGGGTTGGAATAAGCTTCCTTTTAAATCTATTTGGGGGCTCAGTGCCTGTAGCTAAAGTGGCTAGTATGCCAGCCACATACATCAGAGCTGGCAGGTTTGAATCCAGCCTGGGCCTGCCAAACAACAATGACAACTACAACGAAGAAAAATAAAATGGCCGGGCGATGTGGCATGTGCCTGTAGTCCCAGCTACTTGGGAGACTGAGGCAAGAGAATTGCTTAAGTCCAAGAGTTTGAGGTTGCTGTGAGCTGTGATGCCACAGTACTCTACCAAGGGTGACATAGGGAGACTGTCTAAAAAAAAAAAAATCCATTTGGGACTCTGGTGTGGTCTCTAGGGCTGCCCATTGTGGGGCAGTGTCTGAGCAGTGAGGGTGGGCACTGTTCTGCCTCTACAGAGGACCTGGGAGATGGGAGTCCCAGAGGGAGCTGACATGAGTTCACAGACTGAGAATCCAGAGACGGGGGCAGAGTCCCAGCCAGTTGAGCAGCAGCAGGAAGGGCCAGTGGAAAGAAGACCAGTGGAAGTGAGAGTGGTGGGGCATGGGTCAGAAGAGGGACCCACAGGCAGATAGCTAAGCCTGTGTGTGGGGAGGCCATCAGAGAATCAAGTCCTGTGAGAGATGGTAGCTGCTGTCATCATGACTGGCTTTAAGTTAGGGCATGTGCAAGGGCCGGTAAGTGTGTACGTAGGAAAACTGTTACCCCCTTTAAGTATGTAAAATATAAAGGGACCAGGAGACTGAGGTGGGAAGATTGCTTGAGCTTAGGAGTTCAAGACCAGCCTGAGCAAGAGCAAGACCCCATCTCTACTAAAATAGAAAAAATTAGCTGTCCTGGCAGGGAAGCTGAGGCAGGAGGATCGCTTGAGCCAAGGAGTTTGAGGTTCCAGTGAGCTGTTATACTCCAGCCTGGGTAACAGCAAGACCATCTAAAAATATATGTATACAAATATATATGAAGCAAAAAAAAATTTTTTTTTCTTTTTTGAGACAGAGCCTCAAGCTGTCACCCTGGGTAGAGTGCCGTAGCATCACAGCTCACAGCAACCTCCAACTCCTGGGCTCAAGCGATTCTCTTGTCTCTGCCTCCCAAGTAGCTGGGACCACAGGCGCCCACCACAGCACCCGGCTATTTTTTGGTTGCAGCTGTCATTGTTGTTTTGCAGGCCTGGGCTGGATTCGAAGCTGCTACCTCAGGTAAATGTGGCTGGTGCCTCAGCCGCTTGAGTCTCAGGCGCCAAGCCATGAAGCAAAAATCTTAAAGGTCCTTCTGCCTGTTTTTCTGAGAAAGCAAATTCAGTGTGCAGATGCTGATTCCCAAGAAACTGCCCATACACTCCTGTCATCTTTCCCTACAGCAAGGACAGTGGAACTGGGGACTCTGTGGAAGCAGGCCAGGCTCACAAGACACATGCCCCATCCACCAAATGAGGCCTACTTGATTTCATATTGGTCTCAGGGGTAAATGCTCAGAACCAGTATCGAGTCACACCTGTGCTCAAGGCTGCTGTGGTTCTCTGGCACACTCAAACATCAGCTTTGCCCTGCAGATTTGGAGAGAATGAAAATCCTGTTGGCCACTCTCAGATGTCCCTACATTGTACTTGGAGATTGCTCCTTCTTGCTTTTGCCAGGAGCAGGGTTCCGAGGCAGCTTCAGGCACTTGTGGTTCTCTGGGTCTACAGAGGGCAGAGTGGCCAAGCCAGCTCACCCCATGGAAGGCTGCCTCTCCCCGCTGTCGCCATAGACTGGCTAGGGTCTCCGCCCACTTACAAATTGGAAAAGTGGCAAGGGCTGGCCAGCCAGGGTTTCTGAAGCACTTGAATTATCACTACAGAACTCTAAGCAGAAGCAAGTCTGCAGTCTCACTTCTCTTCCACCAGTCCTGTTAAAATACATTCATCCTAGCCAGGTGCAGTGGCTCACACCTGTAATCTTGGGAGGCTGAAGCGAGTGGATTGCTCAAGCTCAGGAGTTTGAGACAGCCTAAGCAACAGCAAGACCCTGTCTACAAAAATAGAAAAAAAATAGCTGAGCAATATGGCGGGCACCTGTAGGCCCAGCTACTTGGATTGCTCAAGCCCAAGAGTTTGAGATTGCTATAAGCTATGATGCCATTGCACTCTATCCAGGGTGAGAGTCAGACGCTATCTGAAAAACTATATATATGCATACACACATACATACACTCATCCCACAACTGCTCGCTGGGCACCTAAGTGCCCACAGGTGCCTAGCCATGCTCCCTACCCATGATGTGTTAACCTGTCCTCTTCTATCCACTGTACCCTCTTGGTCTTGGGGAAGAAGAGATCAAATCAAGCAGAAGTGCATGTGGAGCCTGACTCCATCCCACACTGAGGTTGGGCCTATTGATGGTGGTTTGCAGAAGGTAGTAAGCAGACATCTCTGTCCAAAGACTTCAACACTAATGGTGTCTTCCTGTTAACAGACTTCTGGGAGCAGGCAAGGTGGTGGCAATGGGCTCTGTGATCTCCTACCATCTCCTCCTTTGCAGTCCCCTCTCCACAGTATGACACAGCAGTGGTGGCTAGAACTGAGCTCCTCCTGGCTTCCTCTAGACTCAGTCTGCATGCACGGAGCATACACTCAACAACTCCAAAGGTTTAAGAAAGCTCATGGCTAGAAGTGAGAAAAGCAAACACAAATCATACAAGGGAAACTGAGCTGACTCCTATATCTCCTTTCATGGTTCCTCAGTGAGAGGTGGGACTGGCCTCGAGGCTGTCCAGGGCCTGTTAAAGGCTGTGTGCTGCTGGTGACAGTGGTGGGTATGGTTACAGGCAGTTAGATTTTGGAAGCCATCTTGGACCCCTTGGCCAGGGACCAAAATAGGGATAGTGCCATTAAACAGTCCCATACCAATAGGGGGGTCAGGGATTAACCCCACTGACGGGGGTTTTTATACAGCTGTTTAAGTAGGACAATGGAATATGTGAAGACCAACCGTTGGTGGTCAGTCCCTGACCACCCCTCCCCTCCATTAGCATGTGACTATTTACAGATTTGTTCCTTGCTGGGCACAGAGGCTCACACCTATAATCCTAGCACTCTGGGTGGCCGACGTAGGTGGACTGCCTGAGCTAACAGGTTCAAGACTAGCCTGAGCGAAAGTGAGACCCCCGTCTCTATTAAAAAAGAAAAACTGAGGCAAGAGGATCAATTGAGCCCAGGAGTTGGAGGTTGCTGTGAGCTGTGATGCCATAGTACTCTACTCAGGGAAACAGCTTAAGACTCTGTTTCCCCAAAAAAGAAAAAAAATTTGTTCCTGACATAGATTTCTTCCTGCATCTGTAGTACACTAGGATGGATCTGACAGCTTAAGTATAGCAGTGGTGAAGCTGCATTTCAGAACTCAACAAAGGGTGACACAGACTGGGCTAAGGCAAAGGTCGGAACATAGCTGGGTCATACCATGCTTTATACACATAATTATTGCCCTGGTGTCAGATTTTCTGCTCTTACTTCCTATAAACAGACAATGAACTAGAATAAGGAGACTGGCTCAGTGCCCATAGCTTAGTGAGTAGGGCACCAGCCACATACACTGAAGCTGGCAGGTTTGAGCCCAGCCCAGGCCTGCTAAACAACAATGACAACTGCAACCAAAAAACAGCCGGGCATTGTGGCAGGTGCCTGTAGTTTCAGCTACTTGGGAGGCTGAGGCAAGAGAACTGCTTAAGCCCAAGAGTTGGAGTTTTGCTGTGAGCTGTGATGCCACAGTACTCTATCAAGGGCGACATAGTGATACTGTCTCAAAAGAAAAAAAAAATAGAATAAGGAGACAACCCAGGAGAATCACTAGATTAACAATTCTAGACTTGGGTAGTGGCTCACACCTGTAATCCTCTGGGAGGCCAAGGTAGGTGGATCCCTTGAACTCAGGAGTTTGAGACCAGCCTAGGAAGAGAGAGAGCCAACTCCACTAAAAATTGAGAGATGACCCAGGCATTGTGTGACAGATGCTTATAGTCCCAGCTACTTGGGAGGCTGAGGCAAGAGGATCACTTGAGCCCAGGAGTTTGAGGTTGCTATGAGGAGCTAGGACACCACAACTCTCTAGCCTGGGACAACAGTGAGACTCTGTCTCAAAAAAAAAAAAAAAAAAAAAATTCCTGATTTTAAAAGGTAGCTCCTTCCACATTCTAACCACACCTGTACTTTGCTTAGGTATCCTGCACTCTCCTGGCCCTGGTTTTCTATGTAACTGACAGCACTTACAAACCAGTGCTTTGACTAAGATGACAGAAATATAATATTAAACTACCCCAAATATGCTAATATCTGATTTTAATACGAAGGTAATTCTGCATGTGTCCGATTTATAAATTCTGATTATTTCACATAAAACATAGCAAATCTTAGTGTTTTGTATTATTTACCTTTCCAGAAGGCTCACACCACGGTGCACGGCACTTCGGGCAGCTAGGGTTTCTAAGAGGGGCAGCCTAATTAACTGTGACTAACCTCTCCTCTGAAAATGAACTAAACTAAGACCTAGACTGATGTGACTTTTTTTGTTGCTACATTCACATAAATGGTAAAATGCTGTATACCCCTCGAAAGCTTGAAATAACTTAGACATTCCCCATATGTAATGTGATCATTTAGAGAAACGTGTTTTAGACACTTCATATTTTAGAGTATCAGCAAATAAAGCCTTCCAAAGATCCAAGCATACATGATGGTAGCTGCACATGGTATTACAATTCTAGTATCCCAGGGAGTCTATAAATGGGTGCGGGATGACCTAAGCACATAAGTTCAGAGATGCCCACGAACTGTTCTTATTTTTTTCTTTTTGAGACAGAGTCTCACTATGTCATCCTCAGTAGAGTGCCGTAGCATCAGAGCTCACAGCAACCTCAAACCCTTGGGCTTAAGAGATTCTCTTGGCTTGGCGCCTGTGGCTCAAGTGGCTAAGGCGCCAGCCACATACACCTAAGGTGGCGGGTTTGAATCCCCAGCCCGGGCCTGCCAAACAATGATGGCTGCAACCAAAAAATGGCCAGGCGTTTTGACGGGTGCCTGTAGTCCCAGCTACTTGGGAGGCTGAGGCAGGAGACTCGCTTGAGCCCAGGAATTGGAGGTTGCTGTGAGCTGTGATGCCATGGCACTCTACCCAGGGGAATAGCTTGAGGCTCCATCTCAAAAAAAAAAAAAGAGATTCTCTTGCCTCAGCCTCCCAAGTAGCTGAGACTATAGGCATCTGTCACAAGGCCCAGCTATTTTTTGTTGTAGTTGTCATTGCTGTTTAACTGGCCCAGGCTGAGTTTGAACTCACCACCTTTGGTGTATAGGGCTAACATCATAACCACTGTGCTATGGGCACTGAGCCTGGTGGGGTTTTTTGTATTTGTTTGTTTTTTGAAATAGAGTCTCACTCTTTGGCTCTGGGTAGAGTGCCATGGTGTCAACCGAGCTCACAGCAACCTCAAATTCCTGGGCTCAAGCAATCAATCCTCTTGCCTCAATCTCCTGAATAGCTGGGACTACAAGGTGCCCACCACAACACCCAGTTAATTTTTTTTCTATTTTTAGTAAAGATGGCTCTCATTCTTGCTCAGGCTGATCTTGAACTCCTGAGCTCAAGCAATCTACCCACCTTTCAGGCATGAGCCACCATGCCCACCCTCATGAACTGGTTTCAACCAAATAAAAATTCCAGATAATGCTTCATTAGATATATCATGTCACAATGTAGTTAACAAAGTACTTTCTTACCTCAGAAATCATTATGTGGTCATAAACTTTCAGTGATAAAAGATGGACTCTAAGCTGTAAGAAAAAGCGATTCACTGCAACTGTAGTCTCTATGCACACATACAGTAGCTCACAATGGTTATAGACAGGCGAGTCTTAGAAAAGGAGCCAAAGATCCAAGAACTCCCCATACCAGCCATGTTCTTGTAACAGTCCTGTTCATCTTCAGTCTGACAGAGAGAGCTTCAAGGAACATGGTGTAAAAAAGGACAAAATAAATCCATACCAATTAGTTCAACAAAAATTACAATAAAAACTGAGCCAGTTTAACAGAAGCTAACAAATGGTTATATTCAAGATAGTTTTAATATTAATGGTTTTTTGTGAATTAGAAATACCACTCTTAAATGATGAAAATTACTAGTGAGGTACTATTTCCTCCAATTGCAGAATTACATTATTTATACATATAATACAGAGTTTACTGGATTGAAAACAACAGTATTAAAATATATGTTAACAGATAAAAGGGATATCTTTACTCCACACCTTGGAGGGCCGAGAATCCATTACATCCATATTCAAAGTAATTTTCTATCAGCATTAAACTAATTTAAGTGCAAACAATTAAAAAAATCTATGATTGCAGCATCTGTCTTCCTGAATTACATATTTAAGTCAGAAAGTAACTTTATGAGTGCATTTTAGGTTGTCCTCTGACCACCTAAGGTATATAAAAAAAAATCAGTGCAAAAACAAAGTGAAGTACTATTTATAACAGTTGAATTTAAGGGGATTTTTCTTTTGTCCAAGAAACATTTTATTTTACACTATGTATATATGTATATATAATATATATGAGATTTTAATTACATTGAATTTTAGAGTAAAAAGCAAGAAAACTCCATTTCTTATTTTTTACTGCAGCCCCAAAAGACTGATTTTAAAAATGGAAACAACTTCTTTGGGTGAGCAGTGGAGAGCATAGTGCCACTGGGAGTGAGCCGGCATACATCCATGAGTCCGCACAGCCCTGGCTGAGGTCCACCGCCTGAGGTCCGCCGCCTGCTGTGGCTCAAGCGCAGCTTAGCTCCTCATGGTCACTCCCTCAAGTCCAAGTCCGGGGAGAGTGTGCGAGCAGCAGTGGGGTCGCTACACTATAGTCCCACCTGGAGAACTGGCCTGGTTTGGGGATGACAATAAGCCCTGCAAACAAAGCAGTTTACATTAATCCAGCATTAACACCGAGCCACCAAGAAGTCACAGAGCTCGCCCTCTGTGAGTGTCTCATGTGATCAGAATTAGTTTCTGCTGGTTTAGAAGCCAGAGTCTTAACAAATCCTCCATTTCATCTATTTAATTCCTACCCAGATAACTACATCACATTCCTGATAAACTGGAACTCTGCCTGGGTATATTTGGGCATTGACATGGACCAGGAGTAGGGTGGGCAGGGTTAGCCTTGACCTTCAGGGAGAAAGTAGTCTCTCAGGGCCAGAGGAGACTGGGTTCTTTGAAACTTCATTAGCCCAAAGGTACAAAGTGCCTCCTGGGGGCCAATCAGCACCTTCAACCAGGGCTGCAGCTCAGGGCCACAGAGAAGGCTCCCCATAGGAGCTCTCCTGGAGCAGTCCAAGGCACTGCAATTCTGGACTTCACCCACTCCCCAGGACACCTTAGTAGCGCTTAGTAAAGGGCATTCTCTTGCTGAGGATTCTTGCTTTCTCAGTGGGTGGGGTGAAGGTAGCACCCTTTTGGCTTTGGGTGACCTCTGCTGTGTAAGGCCCCACAGGTGGAAAAAGGAGGTCCTAGGCCAAGTGGGTGGTGAGTCCCGCAACAAAGCTGAATCCTACCATTACGTTGCAGCAGGACATTCAGAAGGGATGTGCTAATTCACACATGACGATACAGATCGCTCTGCACCAAACATGGCCTGAGCTTAGATAAACCTAAGAGTGAAACTCTTAAACAGCAAAGAGCAGGGGGCCTCAAAACTTTTTAGACAGGGGGCCAGTTCACTGTCCCTCAGATCGTTGGAGGGCCGGACTACGGGCCCTGGGACGAGTCGGCTGTAAACAGGACAGGCAGTGTGGGCCGAATAAATGAAATGTCCTAGGTCAGCTGCATGTGGCTCGCAGGCTGTAGTTTGAGGACGCCTGGCAAAGAGTGTTCACATTTCTTTACACTTATTATTGGGATGCTCTTGGTTACATCAAAGAGCATTCATTTGTCATTTATTTACTAAGAATAATTTTAAGATTACAAGAGTACAATACCAAAGCTACAAATTTTTAGCTCTAAGATTACAAATTACCCTTAAGCTGGCCTAAGACAAATGCTTTAGTTGTTTAGCATTGTTTACAAACGATAAGCCTTTTAATTCCAAATGTCAACCTAAAGGAACACTGCTGCTTTTTCACATAGGGGACTTGCCTGGATACAAAGGAGGGGTGACATCTGAAGCTGACCTTTAGCTTTCTCCGCATTTTACTGAAGGGAAGCTGGGAGATAAGCTGCCCTACTCAGGTCATTTTACCTAGTTTCTTACTTTAAAACTGAAATCTGTTAATCCAGACAAGGAAGCAAATGGACTGTAGCTATTGCCCTACTCAGAATCTATAGGAGCTCTTTTCCTCTCAGATGCCTGAAAAAGGCCAACTTCTGTGGTAAAGAGCCTGCACCATAACCCATGCTTCCTGCTCAAACCTATCAAGACAATGGAGGAAATCTAGACAACAGGTGCCAGGAGATGACTGCTCTAGTCCATGCCGCCCTGGGGTGAGGGCAACCTGTGGAATGGAGACAGAATTTTCACAACCTTGGTGAAGCCTGGGCAGTGAAACCTCTAACACAAGAACACTCTGCCTCCACAATCATATGTGCCTTAAGAAGGGAGAAGATACTTAAAATGAAAGACACTTGTTCCCATGAACTACGTGACCTAGGAACAGCATCAAATCCAGAGAGTGAAGAGGTTCCTCCTTACCTCAACAAGAGAAAAGTACTCTACCCCTCCCTGCAGAGGTAGGAGAAAGCCAGCCTGGGGGCAGATGGAGAGGCCATCCCTGCACACAGGGCCATTTCTTGAGGCCTCTTTCTTAACCCACAGAGTCTTCATCCCTTTCTTGCAGCCCTTCAGGTGGAGGTGACCACAGTCACACAGATACCAAGGATAGAAGCCTCACCAGTTACAGAGGAGGGTCTCTACCAGCTTCAGACAACAGAAGAACAACACAAGCCACATGTGACATTTGAAATTTCCTAGTAGCACATTTAACAATTTAAAAACAAGTAAAATTAATCTTAACTTTTTTTTTTTTTTTTTGAGACAGAGTCTGAAGCTGTCACCCTGGGTAGAGTGCCGTAGTGTCACAGCTCATAGCAACCTCAAACTCTTGGGCTTAAGTGATTCTTTTGCATCAGTCTCCCAAGTAGCTGGGACTACAGGTGCCCGCCACAATGCTCGGCTATTTTTTGGTTGTAGTTGTCATTGTTGTTTGGCAGGCCTGGGCTGGATTCAAACTTGCCAGCTCCGGCAACCATAGCCACTTGAGCTATAGGTGCCAAGCCTAACCTTAAGATTGTGATATTCCACATCAGAAATATGTATTCAGTATCTTTTTTTTTTTTTTTTTGAGACAGAGCCTCAAGCTGTCGCCCTGGGTAGAATGCCGTGGCATCACGGCTCACAGCAACCTCCAACTCCTGAGCTCAAGCGAGTCTCCTGCCTCCGCCTCCCAAGTAGCTGGGACCACAGGCGCCTGCCACAATGCCTGGCTATTTTTTGGTTGCAGCCATCATTGTTGTTTGGCGGGCCTGGGATGGATTTGAACCCGCCACCTTAGGTGTATGTGGCTGGCGCCTTAGCCACTTGAGCCACAGGCGCCGAGCCTGTACTCAGTATCTTTTTTTTTTTTTTTTTTTGAGACAAAGCCTCAAGCTGTCCCCCTGGGTAGAGTGCCAAGGCATTACAGCTCACAGCAACCTCCAACTCCTGGGCTCAAGCAAGTCTCTTGCCTCCGCCTCCCAAGTAGCTGGGACCACAGGCGCCCGCCACAATGCCCGGCTATTTTTTGGTTGCAGCCGTCATTGTTGTTTGGCGGGTC
>CAUYTI010107483.1:0-21612 GCA_963575145.1 Galago senegalensis
CAAACTCAGCAGAGAGCATGAACCCTCTAATGTTCAGGAACTGATCTGGAAAGGGTTGTGGTACTTCCCCTTCTTCTGACCATCAGATGATCAGATGTGGACTTTCCCTTGCAGTGACTCAACTCCACTGTACACTGCTTGAAAGAGACCATGGGGTTATTTTAAACATTCAAATCATCTTATTCATTGGGTTTGATGCAAAACTAATGAGATTGTCCTCCAGAGACAAAATATCAATAAAATCTTGGTGGGACTGTGTTTCTAGAAATTCTATGTATGCATCAAGTAGCAGAAATGAGAATTTAAATTATACCCATTTCTCTGAAGATTCAGAATGCTTAGCATCTTTTTCATGTGTTTCTTGGCCATTCATCTGTGTTCTTGCAAAAAGGTGTTCAGGCCACTTGCCCATTGATTGATGGGTTTTTTGCTCTTTTCTTATTGATTTGCTTGAGTTCTTTGTATATTCTAGTCACTAGCCCTTTGTCCAGTTCATAATAGGTGAATATCTTCTCCCATTCTGAAAGTTATCTGTTTGCTTTGTTGATTGTGTCCTTAGCTGTGCCAATGCATTTCAACTTGATCAAGTCTCATTTATTTATTTTTCTTGTTGCTGAAGTTGCCAATGAGGTCTTCCTTCATGAATTCTTTCCCAAGGCTGATATCATTAAGAGTTTTTTCCACACTTTCCTCTTGGGTTTTTATCATTAAGATCTTAGATCTAACTCTTTTATCTATCCAATATGTGTTAATTTTTGTAAGTGGTGAGAGGTGCAGGCACAGTTTCAATCCTTTACATGTAGCTATCCAGTTCTCCCAGAACCATTTTGAAACAGGGATTCTTTTCCTCACTGTATGCTTTTGTTTGGTTTGCTGAAGATCAGCTGGTAATAGGAGGCTGGTTTCATCTCTAGGTTCTCAACTCTGTTCCATGGATCTATATCTCTATTTTTATGTCAATAATATGAAGTTTTGATCACTATAGACTTGTAGTATCACCTGAAGTCTGATAACAGGACACCTCCCAATTTGTTTTTATTTCGTATCTTGCATTGGCAATTTGGGGTTTTTTTTTCTGGTTCCTTACTAATTGAAGAAGTATTTTTTCAAGTTCTTAGAAATATGACAATGCTGTTTTAATGGGAACTACATTGATGCTGTAGATAACTTTGGGTAATATAGACATTTTAATGATATTGACTCTTCCAGCCATGAGCATGATATGCTCTTCCATTTGTTAACATCTTCTGCTATTTCTTTTTTCATGGTTTCATGGTTCTCTCTCTAAAGATCCTGCACATCTTTGTTAAGTGTATTCCAAGATATTTCATTTTCTTTGAAGCTACTGAGAAGGATATTGTGTCTTTGATTTGGTTCTCAGCTTGATTGTTATTGGTATATATGAAGGATACTGATTTGAGGACATTGATTTTATATCCCAAGACATTACTGTATTTCTTGATCACTTCCAGGAGTCTCATGGTTGACTCCCCAGGGTTTCCTAAAAATAAATAAATCATATCATCATCAAAAAGCAAAAGTTTGGCCTTCTCTGTCCCCATCCGGATAGCCTTGATATCCTTCTCTTGCCTGACTGCATTTGCAGGATTTCCAGCACTGTGGTGAATAGCAGTGGCAATAGTGAACATTCTTGTCTGGTTCCAGTTCTAAGTGGAAATGCTTTCCTCTGTTCAGTATGATATTGGCTGTAGGTTTGCTGTAGATGGCTTCTATCAATTTAAAAAATGTCCACCTAGGCCTATTTTCTTAAGTGTTCATGAACAGAACTTTTTCCAAGAAGACAGACAAATGGACAAAAAACACATGAAAAGTGCTCATCATCCCTAATCATCAGAGAAATGCAAATCAAACTCATATTGAGATATCACCTAATCACCACTGAGAATAGCCCACCTCATAAGGCCCCGAAGCTATCGATGCTCGTGTAGGTGCAGAGAGAGGGATACACTGATATACTGTTAATGGGATTGCAAACCAGTCAGCCTTTTTGGAAAGAACTATAGAGAATCCTCAAATAACTAAAAGTAGACCTCCCATTTGATCCTGCAATCCCATTACTAGGCATCTACCCAGAAGAAAAAAGAAAATCATTTTTCCATAAGGACATTTACACTCAAATGTTAACAGCAGCTCCACAATTCACAATTGCAAAGAAGTGGAAACAACCCAAGTGCCCGTTAATCTATGAATGGATTAATAAACTGTGGCATATGTATTCCATGGAATACTATTTAGCCATAAAAAAGATAGAGACTTTGCATCTTTTGTACTTACCTGGATGGATTTGGAGAACATTCTCCTAAGTAAAGTATCTTAAGAATAGAAAAGTAAGCATCTCATGTACTCAGTACTAATTTGAAATTAGTAAATCAACAACTACAGGCCCATACTAGAGAAAAATACAATTAAATTCAAGAAGAAAAACACAATTGAGTTCAATTTGGTAAGTTCCCACATTGGGTACAATGCAGGGGTATGTGGCACACTTCCAAGATAAAGGACTCAACTACAACTCAGACTTTAGACTCTACCTTACAAACACAAATAATATAACCCAATTGTACATACCCTCATACTAACTGGAAATAAAAAAATAATAACTGACAAAACAAACCTTATACAGAAGAAAGTATTTTAAAAAAAGAAATAACAACAAAAAAATTATACTCACTCAAAACAACATGTACCTGATGATATCAGTGGAATGACATTATCATGGAAACTTCAATATTAAATAGAATATAATAAGTTATAGCAACTATAATAATACATAGATTTTATGGGGAAAAAAATCCATGCAGGAACACTTCCCTGAAAAAGAGAAACCCAAGAAAATGGTAATTGGATGCCCTGAGAGACCTCCAACATACATCTATCCACCTGAGACCTTGGGGACACACATCTTCTTCAAATGGCTCTGCTGGTATAGAACCTAAAGGAGGGGAGATTATAGAATAGGGGCCAGTGTGGTTTTCCCCTAAGCAGAGGAAAGAAGAAAGTAAATGGGAAGTGACAGGTGAGACCCACCCTTGGAATAAGGGAAGATGTTAGAAATTCAAAAAAAGCCACTAGTTAACATATCAGAGAGGAATAAACAGACATTGACTAACAATGTAGTGAGATTCCAGAGGTAACCCCTGTACAAGGTAATCAGCTTCTTGAAAGGATAAAACAAAATAGCCTGGAGATGAAACACAGAACCATATATGACTTTACCAACAACTATTTCACTGCCCAGATATAAACATAGATGAGGAATCAGCTCTGTGCCAAGACTCCTTCAATGTTATATATGTGGTACATGCTTGATGATGTAGGCATTATCTGAACATCTGGCATCAGAATCCCCTTAAGAGATGGAGCCATCTTTGGAGAATCACTGGGGAGGAAGGTGAAACCCCAAGGGCATGAGTAGTTCGACTAAACAAGCCAAAAATATAAGCAGGAAGCAGAAGGGGAGAGAGGATGGCCCAATCACAAGGCAGACTGTCCAAAGGGACTTTAACAGCAAGGCATAATAAATTAAAAGTTTTTTATGTTGCTTACAGTGAATATTATACTTATTTTCCTTTTCTCCCAGCCTTTAATACATCATTAAAGTCTTCCAGACCTACAAAGACTGTATGTGGGAGAGGAAGAGGTTAAAGAACAGAGCTGACCAGTGTGGAATGATCACTGTATGCAAAGAATGGTCTAGAAACTAGACCAATGGCAGCAGAGCTCAGAACTAGAGCCCCTTTGTGAAACTGCAGAAATCTTAGGAAAGGCATTGAACTTCCACCTAAAATTGTGCTTACATGAATCAAATCCGAACCTTAATAGGTAAGCAATGATAGCAAACTTCTGGGTTACATATACGTGATGGGCACATTCAGAAGCCCATGTTCTGGAAGCAACCACTGCCACACAATTTCCTGTTCTTTAGGCAGCCACCTAAAAACTCCTTTCTATCTCTCAAGATTCAAGAAGCAAACAAGAACTATGATATCAACTTAGAAGTGTTTTCTCAACCAGGTTGACTAGGAAACTGCATCTGCTCAGACTCTTTGATCCCAAAGCTGATGTACACAGTGCTCTCTGACCCTACTATGGGTGCCTATGAGAGTCCATAAAAGCCTCTAGTGATGTGGAACCTCTTATAAATGATCGCCAATATCTCTCCCAGTCCCCTTTGTATTTTCTGGGGATTTCCATCTGTGGCAGCACCCAGGAAGCCTAGTTACCACAATGTCTTTCAGGAGGAAGTTTAGACAAGACCTCTTGTAGTTGCCTGGGGAGGGAGCTCAGGGTAGCACAAATTGGTGCCGTGTGCATAGCCTTCCTCCCTGGTATCTTCTCTGTGCCCCTCAATGAGGCCAACAAGTACTGGTTCCTTCATCACATATCAAAGTGGGCCATTACTTCTTTTAAGATCATTTGACCTCAGGGTGAAAGAATGTCTAATTATAACTATGTCTAAGGCCTCATGGGCTATCTGTTTCACCCTACTTACTTATAGGCTGTCTTATTTCTGTTTTATAGGAAGTTATTGCACAAGGACTAATTTTCACATAGAGTATGGCCCACGGTCTAATTTATCTCTATAGAGAAATTGCCAAACTCTTTAAAATACAGATTCAGTCTTACTGATATAGCAGAGCAGATTGTCCAGGAGCACAGCTTTGGAGTCAGATTAAATGTCTCAAATTCTCTTTCTAATACTTTGGACTCCCCAAGAGTTAGGAAGCAAGAGAAACTGAGCAACAGTAAAAGAACCTTCCAGGCCTCTGGCTTCTGTCTCTGGAATAAGTTGCCCACAAGGAACGTCTGCCTGGGAAGCCCATTGTTGTAAAGTCACCCGCCCAGGCAAGGATGCAGGAGTTCACGCTGACAGAACCTTACCTCACTAGCTCAATTTACTGAACCAAATGTGAGTGATCAAAGGCGAGAACAAAAGCAACCCCATCTTCCCAGCTACTGACCAACATGCCAAACTTCCCTCTGGACCTGAGTCCAAAAGAGAGGCTCAGTGGAAACAAAGACTCACTGGGCTTTGCAGCTTAAGAGGATCATAGTGTTAATCTCAGCTGATCCTTTTGTTTTGCAGATTAGGAAACTAGAGAGAAGACTTCTCAGGTGAAGTGCCCAAGATTACATTCTAATAAAAAGAGAATCAGAACTAATACCTAGGGCTTCGGATTCAAGCCTAATGATCATTGTTCCATAGCAATGATCTGCACTGCCTCACAGCAGTTAAGTAGGCAAAGCCTCTCCAAAGTTCCAAATAACATATTTAACAGTATGTTTAGCCTGTCTTTCCTCAGGCTAAAAGGGACGCTTTTTCGTTGTCAGTATTATCTGATAATAATTGCCAGCTGCTGATTGTGAGCACTTTTCCAATGTGCCAGGTATTGTGCTGGACAGTTTTGGGCACTATTTCATGTAACCCTCGTTATAATCTGATTACCATCCATATTTTGCTGAAAAGAACCCTGGGATATCAAAATGTGATTTGCCCACAACTACACTGCTACACGATTGGAGGAGACAGGATTCAAATCCAGATCGTCTTTCTTTGCAACCCAGTACTAGTCACTCTGTCATACTGACAATAGGCTAACAACAACAACAAAAACAACACAAATTTAGTCAAGATACATAAAAATGGATAGCTGTAGGACAGTGAACCTTTCACTTCTTTATTGATGATTTGCTTGTCATCTGGGACATTCAACGTCTAGAATTCCAGGTCTCTAAACATTGTCAGAGTCACTAGGGGAGGGAGTTCTGCTGTCTCTGACACCATTGCAATTCTTTCAAGTCTCCAGCCCCAGTTTCTGGTGAAGTTTAGATTTCCAGTATCTTGAAACCTCTGTCCCAGTGCTTCCTTATAACTCTTGTTTGGGATTCAGGGCACACCCTGGAGCCAGGACGAAATTAGCATCTCTTCCCCACCCACTCTCTCTCCTATATTCTGCAAATGAGAGTTTTAAGGACAAAGATGTGAGCAATCCTAACTGCTCTCTTAGGGTAAGCAGAAGGGATCAGAAAAAAAGGAAAGAGAAACACAGGCTGGGCCTATGTTGAGACTTAGCAATGGGATGGGGTCAGGGATATTGAGGGAATGTTGACATGTACATTGCTTGGTTTAAATATTATTGGTTTATTTAGGATATGATAGAGATGTAATTATCAAAATGTCCAAATATGTGGGGAGATACGGGGAAATCTTCTTCAGAAACTAGATTTTCTAGGGGTCCATCTTCAGATCTGTCTTATGTCTCAGAAGAAGTAACTATTTTGTGACCCGAGAATGGGGCCACATTTCCCAGACAATCCCCATGTTTATTTAGTAATGCTAGTGCTATCTCTAATAGCAACGAAAGTCAGATGGTCCACAGTTCCAAAGATGAAAAGACTCAAACTGCTAAAAGATCAACTACTTTCCAAAAACTCTTCCTCCAGAAAAGGAAAAAAGAGAATGAGGGCACTGGGCTCTTGAAGTAGAGGTGAGGGTGGGGACATAATACGCTTTGAGAAGATACTGGACTTCAGTGACAAGCTCTGTTGATAATTCAGTATTGTCCAAGATTTTCCCAGAGTATAGGAGAGACAGAGGAGTTGGGATTAGCCAGGGTGGGAGTTGGTGGGAGGGAAAATGGATATACAGTGTAAGTAACATAGCATTATTTTCATTTGGAACGCCAAAAATAAGTAAAATAAAACACTCTCATTCCCTGCTGTCTGCCAGGCTTTTCATACACATGATCTAAAGTAGCCTTCAAGGCAGTCCCAAGGGGAGGGTCCTTTAAGAGCTGCCTTGAATGGTTTGACAGGACAGATCAGCAGAGAGAGCAGGTGAAGGCTAAAATCCAGCACACGCTCACCTTGCAAACCTAAGAGCCCGCAGGCCACTGGGGACTCCCTTTTCTAATTCACACCGTGGTGCTACATGGGTTCACAACAGCAGTTCTGGATGTTATTGCCCCATGTTGCAACCCTCAGAGGGGGTGAACGACTTGTACAGGGTCACGGCATTAAGTAAACAGCAGAATCAGTATTCCAAACTAGGGCTGTCTGCTCCCAACCTGATGTTGAACTATGAGGCTCGTTCCACTCTGCTGGACTGCCTTGGTATTTGGATGAAAAATGAAAAGGTCAAGGAAAACCCTTAGGACCCCATGGAGGGGAACTCAATGCAAGTGCCTAATGAGAACTCTCTGAGCTAGGCAGTAGAAAGTTCTGGAATAATACTAATATATGAAAAGGCGCAAAGACAGGCAGGCATGCACACTTAACTGTTATCTATCAGACAACAGCCAAGTAAACACTAAGAAAGGAATCAAGCACTCAACAAAGAAAGAAACAAGATAACAGAATCCCTCATGGGCCTCATGGAGTTCACTGTTCCTACTTACAGGCAGTCAAGTGAATAATTGAAAAGTAAGCAGAACAAAGGGAAATTAATCAAAGAATCTGGCAATTATGTATGCTGCAAAGGACAAAGAAATTCCACAGAACCAGGGTATAATTTGAACTTGACCTTACAGGATAAGAAAGTCCCCATCGGCAGCAGTTCATTTTGAAGCTGAAAACCTACCCAGGCAAACTTGCAGCCACAGGCCCATAACCAGCAGTCACTGTGCTGAGCAATGTAGTTACAGGCAAGATAGAAATGACTGTGCCCTGCCTTGGTCTCTGCCGTGCTTTCCAGATGAAAAAGCCCATGTCACTGGCTTCCTGCCCACAATCTCTCTGCTGCAGAGGCTGAAGGTGTCACAGAACAGAGAGAAAGAAAAATGGCCCCAGAGGAGTAAAGGAAAGTCTTGTCCTGACTTGACATAGCTGGGTTTTCAGGCACTGCAGCTCATGTTCTTAAAAGTCTTTGTTGAAAGAAACAAGGCAATTCTTCCTCTAAATGACTCAGACACAGCTGTGCTGCTGGGATAAGGAGCCGGCCCCGCTCTTTGCCGGGTGATGTTTCAGAAGGTTGTTTCTGTGGAGATTGCTTTCCTGGAAGATCACAACCCAGCTGCACTCTCAAAGCCCAACGTGGGTCTCAAAGACAATGGCTCGACCCTTCTCAGAGTTCTTCCATACCCCTGTACCAGGGAGAAGAAGAAAATAGATGTGAGGGAAAGTGCACCATGCTAGACACATTTTCTCATTCTGTCTTCATGGCACCATAGCAAGGAAGGGTTTTTAAACACTCTTTAAAAGATAATAAACTGAAGCTTGTCAGTTTATACAATTTGACTGAGGTCGTATAAGCAGGAGCAAGGCCAGCAATTAAACCTGACTTTCAAAGATGAAATTCTTTGGCTTTAATCAGAGCAGTTTAATAAGGTGGTGAAGAGCACAGACGTGGGCATCTGGCTACCAGGGTTTGAAACCCAGATGTGCTACTAACTAGGCGAAAGACCCTGGAAAGTTCAGTAAACATCTCTTTGCCTCCGTTTTCTCATTTTTAAAATAATGGTAATAAGAGTAAGGATTATGTGTGTTAACAGATACAATGCACATGGAATTGTGCCTGGCACAAAGGGAGGGTCATGTCATGAGGCCAATGTCCCTATGCAGGAAAAAAAAATTGAGAAGGCATTCTGAAAAGTGGGAAAGGATGAAGGAAATAGGAAGGCTGAGTGGTGAAAATTAAGTAAAGGAGGAGAAAATAGAAGTGTCAATTGAGTCACAGGAGTCATGACCTTGGAAAGGAGAGCTTTATTACAGCCTGCAAGGTTGGGCATCCTGATAGGCTGGGAAGCATAGCTCTGGGAGAGACTGAGACTCACACTTTGAGGGAAGAAAGTGGGAGACAGGAATTTATGCTGAATAGGTTGACTCAGTATCTATATTCAACAAACTATAAGAGGAGTATGAATACTCACCAACGGGTGGTGCACAGATAATGGTAAGCAAACATGCATGTTACATACATACCATGTTCACTTGGGGATGGGGATTTAACATTTAAATGTAGGGAAGTGAGGCCCTCCACATCACAGGTAAAGTGGAGGACACAAAGGTATCCCGTGAGCAGCCTCTGTAAACCAACCAGAATCATTTCATCATCAGTGTCTCTTATAAGGAAGGAATGCTGGTCAGGTGCTATGTCAAAACCACAAAGAGGGCAGGGGAGTCATGCAAATGGTTTATGTTCAGTCCTTAGGAAGGAAAGTCCAACGGTGTTATCAGAGGAGAATAACAAGACATGTCTGACATCCTATCCCATCACAGCCAGGAACTCAGCTTTCAAGATTTCTCTGGGGTACCCTTGGCCAAAATGAGGTCTGTTCAGTTTACTGAGGGGCTTAGGATTTTATTTTTATTTCTTAAAAACAATGTTAGAAAAATCATTAATTTGTATTTCAGCCATACCTAGGTTCCTTAAACTTATCTATACTTCCTTCCTTTCCATAGGAAAAAGGCTACATCCCCACTCACACTTCAAGGCTAGAACCTTGCAACAAATACTCTAGAAAGACAGATGGATAGATTGACTGATTTACTGATGGATTGATTTTCAATAATAAATGTTCTGATCATGAATGGAGGTTTCACTATAGGAAAAAAGGACACTAAAATTGAACACTTATAACTCTGTTCCCCTCCTCCCCAGGGTTCAGCAGAGAGGGAAGTTCTGGCTTATGCCTCCCCTGCAGAGTCATGTATTCCAGTCATACAATGGAACTTAGGATCAGGGAGGTGCCAACCCCACACTCTCAGGATCAATGGGCCACAGTCCAAAAGAGGAAGATGTTTTACTAACCACTGGGAACAGTGATCATGGTTCCCAAGGGAACATTTGGCTCACCCCAGCTACTCAAAGAAGTTTGAAGAACATAATGACAATTATGATATGAAATGAACCTTTCTGGAGGGGATCCACCATGATGCAGGGAAAGAGAGTAAGATGGGAGGCCAGGGGTCTAGAATTGAAGCTCTGATTCCATTACTACGCAGCCTCGTGACACTGAACAAGTCACATCACCTTTCTCAGTGCCACCTATAAAACGAGGATGATTTTATTTCCCACTGTTATTTATATAACAAAGAATTTGTCTAGTCTTTGTCCCAGATTGCTGGAGTGTTCTAAACTTACAGAATTTCCTGTGTGATAGGAGTGTCCTAGTTATTCACAGTGGACCCCTGGACCATATCTTAGTTTATGCTAAGATGACTCATGACGCTCATGACGGGGGCTGTTCATGCCAGAAAGGCCAACCATGTGATTAGAGGAGTAAGGCTTTGAACTAGGTGGTATCAGCCCAATCCCTTAGCCTCTGAGTAGGGGAAAGATCTGGAAATTGAATTCAATTATGTGCCGATGTATGGATCAATCATGACTGCCTAATGAAACCTCAATAAAGACCCTGGACACTGAGGTTCAGTGAGATTCCTGGTTGGGAAAGTGCATCAGGGTCCTAGGGGGACACTTCCTGACTCCATGGGGAACAGATGATGGAAGCTCTGCATCCAGAGCTACCAGACTTCACCCTGTGTGTCTCTTCATCTAACTGACCCTGATTTATGATAAAATGATAATTATAACACTTTCCTGAGTTCTATAAGTCATTTTAGCAAATATCAAACTCAAAGGGGGGCTGTGGGGATCTTTAAATTTGTAGCCAGTTGGTCAGATGAGCAGGTAACCTGGGGATTCCCAAACTAGTGTCCAGCATCTGAAATGGGGGCAGTCTTGTTGGGGGCTGTATCTTTAACTTGTGTCTACACCAATTCCAAGTAGTTAACATCAGATTTATATTGGAGCATATGTGCCCAGAAAGGCTGTTTTAGAAATAAAATATAATCATATATGAAAAAAGAGTTTAAAAAAATATATTACGTACGTGATTTTTTTTTTTTTTTTTTTTAGAGACAGAGTCTCACTTTATCACCCTCAGTAGAGTGCCATGGTGTCACAGCTCACAGAAACCTTCAACTCCTGGGCTTAAGCAATTCTCTTGCTTAAGCCTCCAGAGTAGCTGGGACTACAGGCACCTGTCACAACACCCAGCTATTTTTTTGTTGTAGTTTGGCTGGGGCCAGATTCAAATCTATAACCCTTGGTATATGGGACAGGCACCCTACCCACTGAACCACAGGTGCTCTCTGATTTTTCTTTTTTTTTGGTAGAAACAGAGTCTCACTTTATCCCCCTTAGTAGAGTGCTGTGACATCACAGCTCACAGCAACCTCCAACTCCTGGGCTTAGGCAGATTCTCTTGCCTCAGCCTCACAAGTAGCTGGGACTACCAGCACCCGCCACAACGCCCAGCTGTTTTTTTGTTGCAGTTTGGCGGGGGCCAGGTTTGAACCCACCACCCTCAGTATATGGGGCCGGAGCCCTACCCACATGATTTTTTAAAAGACTTCTGTATTGGTGAAAGATCAATAGGGAAATTTCATCAAGTTTTTTTTCCAGTAATTCAGATGGATTCTGTTGTTCTAGCAATACTCTCTTGCTCACCCTGTATGGCTGCCTTTATTAACGATTTCAACAATATGTAATGGAAACGTAATATGCACAAGATTCTGTCTAGATATAGATCTAATTGGAAAAAGTAAGAATGTCAAGTTGAAAAAGAAACGATCCCCAAGACAGATACAAAGTAGCAGAGGAAATAAGAATACAAATACAGAAAGGAGGCATAAAGTGTGTGCAACAAAAGAGGCATAGTCGAACTAAAGAGGAGGGATTATTTCTGAAGGAATCAAAGAAAACTTGCAGAGAAAATGGCATTTGAATCCGGCCTTAGGAGCTGCATAGGATTAGAGAGGGAGGAGAGGGAGAAAGATCATTCCATTCTAAGAGAACAATGAAACAAAGGTACAAAGGCAGACAACTATGAGCTGCACAGAGAGATACAGTCTCGAAAGTGAGGACAGAAAGATAAATTGAAGCCAGATTACAGAGAGCCTTCAATATCACGTGAAAGAATATATAATATCCAATAGGCAAAAAGGAACTTGTGGACAACTTGTGATGGTCTGACATGATAATTTCATTTGTATGCTTTTCACTTTTTTCTATTAAAGGCTATTTGGTTGAAAAATTTGGGAAGTACAGACCAGCTCCCCTACTTTAGAGGTGAGCAGACAACAACCTAGAGATAGGTGATATGGCTAAATTCACACACGCAAATAATGGTAAAACCAAAAAGAGGGCAGGATTATAAACATTTAGCCTGGTTCCTTTCCTACAAATACATTCTCTCTCTCTTAAGTGACAATTTTAAATTGAATTCAATGATATAATCCAACAAGCATGCCCTTGAGACTGAACAGGACCTCCCTAGCTTCTCTCCTGGAGAGGGTTACCTCAGAAGTAACAGTGTAAAAGTACGAAGGCCCAGAAAAGGCTCGAATCTGCAGCCCACCGGGGAGAATCAAGTTCTTGGTACAAAGCTGACTAGTCAAAATGGAGCCTACGACATTGACCTCATTAACACAAACCAGCTGTAGAGTTAAATGATGTTTGCAAAGAGATGTGATGCCTGCACAATGTCAGCTAAACATAGCAACAGGATTGTTCCATGGAAAACATTTCAGGAAAAATGATATTTTCCTGAAACAGCTGGATTGTGTAAGCAGTGAAATCAAACACCTCATTCCTCTGTGGCCATGGAGAGGAAGCTATACCTCTACTGGGTTTTCTCCTATTCTTCCTCAGTTTCTCTATATTTGACTAAGCCCATCAATCCTACAGCATTGGAAAATTCCTTGAGAGTCTTGGATTTGTTTTAGTCGCTGAAGGTCAAAAAAACCCAGGGTTTGCCTTCTTTATATCTCATGCCCTCCTTATGTCTGTATTAGACACCCCAGACAAAAGGAGAAAGGTGCTCTGGGTTCACAAGGCACCGATGTGATGATTTCTGGGCTTTAGTAACTATCAAAATTTTATATATTTTTTAAATTCCAGAAATAAAACATGAATTCAATGTTTGTCCACAACTACCTCAAAATAAAGGAACGATTCCATCTTAGAATCCACTTTAAAGTACAGCGATGTGGCCCCATGGTACAAAGAATCACTGAGTTGCCCACTTGCCCTAGCAAGAACAGTGTGCTGGCCTGTGTGGCGAGTCTTACACCCTGATGGGGCTGAGTACCCTTGGGAAGAATTTCAGTTTCATCCTCTTTCTCCTTGCAGACATGAGCCCTTCCACCACTCCCTCCAAGCCACTATTTGTTTGGTAGCTTGTTTTCCTTAGATCTTCTCTAAACCTATATGGACAGATTGCTTAATGTATATTGCTGAGATCATACCTAGGTAGCCATTTCATTGGTGGACCCAACCCATTAACTTCTGTTGCCTTATCACAAGCCCTGCTTTAAGTAGCCTAGAGAACCAATTAAGCATATACCCTTAACGATGCTTGTCTAAAATTTCTCACCCATTCTTAAATGGTAGGCAAGTACTCGTAGCAATTTATTTTCTTGATGGTTTCTTATTACAGTTTTTTTATTTCAGCTAATAAAATGTTTGGTATTCATTGGACATATGTGTGTGTGTATATATATATTTATTTATTTATTTATTTCATATACCATCCACTCTTGTTCAACACATATATTGAAATATTTGTTGTGCCACCTACTGTCTCAGTTACTAGGGATCTAACAATTAACAGAGTCTTTGTCCTCATAGAACTTGAACTTGGTGGAGATAAAAGCAATAAACAAATTTAAGAGAACACAAATACAGAGATAAAAATTGTCAAGTAGCAATGAGTTCCATTGAGAAAAAATAAAAACAGGGTGAGGGGATAGAGAGGATGTCTCAGTATTACTTGAGTTAGAATGGTCAGATATGGCCTTTCTAAGGGATTACATTTCTTTCTATGTGACTTGTATAAGGGAACTAAAGGCATTTTGAAATGAAACCCAGTAAACTCCTTTATTTTAATAGTTGGTATAATAACCTTAGTATAGGCACTGGGTATCTAGCTACCTACCCACTAGAAGTACTCAAAAACTACTTACATGGGCTCAGCGCCTATAGCACAGTGGTTACAGCACCAGCCACATACACCCAGGCTGGCGTCTTCAAGCCTGGCCTGGGTCAGCTAAACAACAATGATAACTGCAACCAAAAAATAGCCAGACATTGGGGTAGATACCTGTAGTCCCAGGTGCATGGGAGGCTGAGGAAGAGAATCACTTGAGCCCAGGAGTTTGAGGTAGCTGTGAGCTGTGACTCCATGGTACTCTACCGAGGGTGACATAACAAGACTGTCTCGAAGAAAAAGCTACTTACATATTTGAAAAAAATCATGTTATACAGCAACCACTTCAAACTCTGAATATTATGCCCACCAAACCTCAGCAACTCATATCTCTTCAATTCTGTATTGCCCTTGTGGGAACAGATAGACATCCTGAAGGTGAAATGCCAAAATGCTCTTCTATGATGGCCTGTCTGCAAACCTAAGCAAGTTTAGTTGAAGACCACACAGAAGAAGATTCTGAGAGAACCACCGGCTGTAAGGAAGGGAAGGAACCATACCAGGAACCCCATCAAAATGGAAACCCAATGTCAATTACATTAATAACTGCGTAATATATACTATAGATAAAGAAGCCGTGTGCTTGCCTGAAACAATGTCCACATATCTAACCCCCCATCTCAATGGAGTGCTCTTCCTCTAGCAGAGACAAATATTTCTGATAGAAATTGTTGCTTGAAAGAAGAAGAGACTAAAAGAAATGTTCTCCAGATTTAGTTATGTCGGCCGTAACAATTCACAGCCCCTGGACATAAAACTATGAAACATTGTGGCTGTTGACAATACTGCCTCACCAGTTGAGTCTTTCTCTGGTAGTATCCCTAAAAGATGGCCCCCCAGCTCCTGCCTGGCATCTGCAGCCATCACGCACTCACTTTTTCCCAGCAAATAGTCTGATTTCTCTGTTGGACAACCTTTTTAATTAGAAAATTTAGGAAATTCCGTTAAGAAATTTTCTTTATTGAACACAAAGTCACACAGCATGGCAAAATCAGATTCTTTGGTGTTATATATTTTAATAGAAAGAGAATCATTTATATGCAATACATGACCAAGAACATTTTAATTGAAAATATATCTACTGGAAATGTGAAATAAGTCATCTGTCTGGATTTGTGTCTCTGATGCCTTTGAAACTTCCTTTCTCAGAAATATCAAAAGCTAAAATGTTGTACTTAATTTTTCCTTAGCCAAAGCACTAAGTATGGATTCTGGTTTTGCAAAAAATATATATATATATATGTATATATATACACATATATATGTGTGTGTGTGTATATATATCAAAAAGAATAAATGTAGACTTTCAAAGGAAATGTGTGTGTTATTTTTCCTTTCAAGAAAATCATTAAAATGTGGGAAGGTGGAGATTTGGAGTTAAAAGACACAATGAGGGAAGGAAATTGTCACCAGGCATCTGGTATTTGGTATAAAATTAAACAGAAGTTAGAGAGGCAACTGAATTAGGTTTCCCTTCCCCAAGCCTACGGAAATGCTAAAAGTACAGTGGCGCCAGCAAGGATGTTAACTTTTTTTTCCTGTAAATGTTTAATTTCTCCTGGAAACCACAGAAACTAAAGTGATTTAGAGTGTGGCTTTCATGAACGGCGGTATTCTCCACAATCTAATCTCCACAACACGTTAAACCAGGACAAGACCCACCTGGTTAGCAAAAAGTCTGAATGAAAACATAGGTTGTTTAAAAATACATATGTATTTCCTTATCTTCACATACATATAAAAATATATGAGGTTGATAAAATGTAATCTACCAATAGTCCTTGGAGAAATTGCTCTAATGAATAGAGATGACTGGCAATTAGCAAATCATTATTAGCATGCTTATAGTATAAGAATATATTTTTCTCCTACAAACATCGTTACTTCAAATCTTGTTTTCCCCACTAATTTCTTAAATTATGCAATAAGCTAAAGAAAGGATTCCTGCTCCAAAGGCCTCAAATATGTAATTACTACCTTTTAATCTCTCCTTCCTGATCTCCAGGTATATAATGAGAAGATAAAAGGCAGGAGAGTGCAACCTAGTTGACCTCATTCTATCAAGAGAAATGGTCAAATGGAAAACTTGAGCTAACTCAAAATAGATCAAGAGAAGAAAATAATTAGCATAAAAAATACATGATATCACTCATTCTGGTAGAATATTAAAGCCAAGTAATAACAATCTCCCTCCAATGTTTTAGAACATTCTTGACCTCATTTGGATAATTGAACACTGCAAGGAATTTCAACATTTATGGCCCCAAACCTAAATTTTCCACAATCACCAGCCAAGGGATTCCTGTGACTTTTCAACACTAAATATAGAAATAAAATTTATGATACCATTTGGCTTATTTTTCGATGTCATTTGTACTAAACTTTAAAACCACTCCAACTTCTCCTTAATTTTTTATGAGTAGCATTTAGTGCCTGAAAGTATTATCTTAGGTATTTATATAGATGACTTGACCTATATCTTAGAACTATTCTAGTGGAATATTCTTCTAAATAGCCAACTTTGGTGTCGTTATGGACTTCTCGGCTTCCACTGGTACAATTATAATGGTTCATTATCAGGATAATTTTGTTATCAATGGAATGAAGAATATTAAAGTGAATAAAACTTCATCTCTTCAAAGTCCTTTCTCCTTTGTTTTCAAAAAATTCTTTATTGGCAAACAAATAGTATAATTTGGAGCTTGATGAATAAGATGAATAAGTATAATAATAAAAGATATATTTGGAGGGTGAATCTGGGATTCTGTTAGATTAATAGTAAAGAAGGAAAAAAGCATATAGTTCCTTCATAGCAAAGAGTTTGATGTGATTTAAGTGCAAAAATTGGGTTGTTTGTTGTTCTTGTTCATTGTTTGCTTTGTAAAGGGAGAGAAAGATAAAGAAGAAGTAAACCAGTGAGGGCATAGACTCACACCTGTCATCATAGCACCTTGGGAGGCCAAGTCAGGAGGATTCTTTAAGGTCAGGAGTTCAAGACCAGCCTGAGCATGAGCAAGACCCTGTCTCTACAAAAAAAAAAAAAAAAAAAAAAAATAGAAAAATTAGCAAGGTGCAGTGGTGGGCACCTGTAGTCACAACTACTCAGGAGGCTGAGTCAAGTGGATGGCTTGAGCCCAGGATTTGGGGTTGCAGTGAGCTACGATGATGCTACTGCACTCTGGCCCAAGTGACAGAACAAGACTCTGTCTCAGAATATGGGGAAAGGGGAGAGGGAGGGGAGGGGAGGGGGAGGGTGGGTGGAGGGAGGGTGATTGGTGGGATCACACCTATGGTTTATCCTATAAGGGTACATGTGAGTCTTTCTAAATGTAGAATATAAATGTCTGAACACAGTAACTAAGAAAATGGCATGAAGGCTGTGTTAACCATAGGTATTTATATAGATGACTTGACCTATATCTTAGAACTATTCTAGTGGAATATTGATTAAATCTTTTATGATTTAATAAAAAATTAAAAAAAAGAAATAAAAGAAATGGCAAACATTCCTTAAAAGGAACACTGGCCACTGAAATAAAAAAGAATGATTATAGCAGTTCCATGTAGAAAACAGCGACTACTTTAGGTATTCAAGAAGATAGTATGTAATATAGAGACTTATGTAGTCAGTGGAAAATCTGAGCAGCACCATATGCACTGGTGTTCCACAAATGACTGCCAGGATTGAACAGTTTCCTAGGACAGCTAGTCTAAGGTCAGGTGCATAGATATTTATAATTGCTATATCCTCTTGCTGATTTACTCCTTTATCATTATATGGTGTTCTTCCTTGTCCTTCTTTACAGTCTTTGATTTGGAGTCTATTTTATCTGATAGAAGTATAGCTACCCCTGCTCTTTCTTGATTTCCATGTGTATGAAATATTTTCTTCCATCCCTTCCTTTTGTGTCTTTGTTAGCGGAGTAGGTTTCTTGTAGACAGCATACTACATACATTTAGATCATACTTCCTTTTTTTTTTTTTTGAGACAGAGTCTCACTATGTCACCCTTGGTAGAGTGCTGTGGCATCACAGCTCACAGCAACCTCAAACTCTTGGGCTTAAGTGATTTTCTTGCTTCAGCTTCCCAGTAGCTGGGATTACAGGTGCCTGCCACAATGCCCAGCTATTTTGTTGTTGTTGTTGTTCTCATTGTTGTTTAGCAGGCCTTGGCCAGGTTCAAACCCACCAGCCCCAGTGCATGTGGCCGGCACCCTAACCACTGAACAACGGGTGCTGAGCCTAGATGGGATTTCTTTATCCATTCAACTCCTTTGTATGTGTTTTGCTTCCTTTCTCTTACTGGTTTAAGGATGTTCTCCTTGGCTTTGAACTTTTAAAATCTGATTACAATGTGTCTTGTGGTATTCCTATTTGGATTGAATTTCATGGGTGACCTTTGGCCTTCCTATGCCTACATATTTGCATCTTTCTCCAAATTTGGAAAGTGTTCTGTTGTTATTTCCTTAAATAGGCTTTCTATCCTTTGCTCTTATTCAACTCCCTCTTGAACACCAATAATTCTTAGATTTGGTCTTTTGAAGTAATTTTCTATATCTTGGAGGCAATCTTTGTTTCTTTTCATTCTTTCTCCTTTTTTCTCCTCTGACTTTGTATTTTCAGATAGCCTGTCTTCCAGCTCACTAATTCTTTCACCTGCTTAATCCATTCTGCTGCTGAGAGCCTCTAATGAATTTTTCAGTTAAGCAAATGTATTTCTCAGGTCCAAGATTTTTGTTCAATCTTTTTTTTTTTATGTCAATCTTTTTGTTAAATTTCTCTAATAAATTTCTGTATTGGTTTTTGTGTTGTCTTGGAGATCATTGAGTTTTCTTAAAACTGTTATTTTGAATTCTTGGTCAGAGAGCTCATGCACTGCCATCTCATTAGGGTTGGACACTGGTTCCTTGCTTTGTCTGTTTGAGAAGATCATGGATCTCTGGTTTTGTTTCTCATGGCTATACATATTTCAGTCTTCTCTATCTGGCTTGTTTAGGCTTTTTTTGTAATTTACCTGCTGATTCCCTACCCCCATATTGCTGACTCCTTTTCAGCACTTTAAGCTCTAGTTTGCCTCAGCTCTAGTAAAAGATCAAAGTACTGCCTGCCCTGAATGGGAAAGTCCCAAAGTGATTGTCCTAGCAGTTGGGAAGGCTGGCTAGAGGTTCCTACACAGGGAACTTGTGGAATTAACCTCCTATAGGGTGGTGCTGCTGAATAGCTATTCTGAACATCCACTCTGATTTGGTCTCCTTTGGCCAAGTTACAGAGCAAGTTTCCAGGGCTGGGGATGATAAATCCACCTCCCCACTTTGTCTCGGTCTGTCCTCAGGGATAGCTCTCTGTTCAAATACTCCCAGTGCTTGCTGTGGGGACAAGTCTTGTGTCAAGAAACCCAAAATTGTGGGGAAATCGGTTGTTTGCCTTGATGTAACTTTTTTATAGTATAAAAATTATGAGTTGGGGGAAATTTTCCATGTGATTGATAAAGAAGAGTGACATGGATAGGGTAGTCTGATTCTCTTACCACTCTCTTCTTCATATGTGAGGTCGAGGATATTGCTGGTTATGCTCTTGGCACTGCATGTTTGGTTTAGGTTTTCTACGGGAAAGGGTGAAGCCAGCGTGCGTTTATACCACCATTTTGGAACTCACTCACCTTTACATAGCCCCTCTCAGTATTGCCACATTGGGCATTAAATTTCAGCATGAGTTTTGGAGGGAACAAACATTCAAGCCACAGCAGCTGTGATTCAGGAATCAAGATGTCAGACTTTCCACTCTCAAAGCTGGCAGCCAAATCCTGGAAGTGCTGAGTCCTGCTGCTGCTTCTATCTATCTCAAAAGATGGAATAATGTTGCAGAAAACCTTCAAGGCAGAGCAGAGGAGTGAGAATTGGTATATACAGACCAAGGGGGAGGCTTTTGTGGTGGTCTATAGGATAGATGATGGTATCTCAGTGTTGATGATAGAGATAATTTTTAAAGACAAGTTCCAGAGAGATTTTGGAAATTATAAACTATGAAATCATTTTAATAATAGAAGTCCAGAACTTCTGCCCTGGCAGATGGCCACTGATTGACAGACAAAGTATCTTCCACACAAGAAGTATTCTATTGGAGAACCTAGAAACTTGAGACCTGGGCATCTTTCTTTCCCACTGGCAAGCTGAAAAAAATGGTAGGGCAGCTTTACTAAAACCTTTAATGAGGACAGGTGACTAGAGTCAAGTTGCATGGAGTCAAACGCACTCTGCCTCCTATTCAGGCCAGGACCTTCTCTGGTCCTCTGCCTAAAATAGCCTCCTCTCCCATTCATTGTAACCTCTCCCTATTCCTTAGCCCAGCCCTACTCTATTTTTCTTCTTATCAATTAACACTATCTGGTACTATATATTTATTCATGTGTTTCTGTCTCTGGTCTCATTTTCTGTCACCACTTCCAAAATGTAAGTTTCAAAAGGGTAAGAATTTTTTTTTTCACACTGAATCATAGTCCTTAGAAGCAGTGGGTAGAAGCAGTGGAGGTCAGAGCAAGAAAGTCTTTGCAACCACAGAAAAGGAAAAGGAACCAAATGAACTGAGCACCCATCCCATGCTCTGTGTCAGGCACCCACGAGGCCCTCTACACACACCATTAACCTGATCAGTGGTCCTGCCACCCTCTGAATGACAAGACAAAGTGGGTTCTGAAAGGAAGTAAAGTGCTCAGCATTACGAATCTAGGATATATTGAAACAAGTTGCAAATTCAGTTCTGTCCAGCTGCAAAGCCCATGAACTTTTCACTAAGCATTATACACTGCAAAGTGCTACTTGAATGTATGAATTATCTGTTATTATTTCATGCTTAAATTCTACTACAGCTATTTGAAAAGATAGTTTTAAGAAATAAGCAGTGCCTAAAGAGCCACTTAATTTAGACTCTCAAAGATCTTCAAAATTGCACCTCTGAAGATATTTTTAATGAACTGATTCAGGATAGGAAGGCACGTGTAAGAAATTAGCTTGGAGATCAAACTTAAAAGTTTCTGCACAGCCAAGAACACAGTAAATAAAGCAGGTAGACAGCCCTCAGAATGGGAGAAAATATTTGCTGGTTATGTCTCTGACAAAGGTTTAATAACCAGAATCCACAGAGAACTCAAACATATTAGCAAGAAAAAAACAAGTGATCCCATCTCCGGGTAGGCAAGGGACTTGAATAGAAATTTCTCTAAAGAAGATAGGCGCATGGCCTACAGATATATGAAAAAATGCTCTCCATCCTTAATCATCAGAGAAATGCAAATCAAAACTACTTTGAGGTACCACCTAACCCCTGCAAGATTAGCCCATATCACAAAATCCCCAAACCAGAGATGTTGGCATGGATGTGGAGGAAAGGGAACACTTCTACACTGCTGGTGGGAATGCAAATTAATTTTTTCCTTTTGGAAAGACATCTGGAGAACACTGAAAGAACTAAAAATAGACCTGCCATTTGATCCTGCAATTCCTTTATTAGGTATATATCCAGAAGACCAAAAATTGAATTACAACAAAGATATTTGTATCAGAATGTTTATTGCAGCCCAATTCATAATTGCTAGGTCATGGAAGAA
>CAUYTI010107484.1:0-32123 GCA_963575145.1 Galago senegalensis
CCAAACAACAATGATGGCTGCAACCAAAAAATGGCCGGGCGTTGTGGCGGGCGCCTGTAGTCCCAGCTACTTGGGAAGCTGAGGCAGGAGACTCGCTTGAGCCCAGGAGTTGGAGGTTGCTGTGAGCTGTGATGCCATGGCACTTTACCCAGGGGGATAGCTTGAGGCTCTGTCTCAAAAAAAAAAAAAAAGAGAATGGCCTAAGCCCAGGAGTTGGAGGTTGCTGTAAGCTATGTGATGCCTTGGCACTGTACCAAGGGTGATAAAGTGAGACTCTGTCTCTTAAAAAAAAAAAAAAAAAAAGGAAAAAAAATTTCAGCTAATATTATAGGGCTAATTTTTCTTTTTCTTTTTAGACAGAGTTTCACTCTGTCCCCCCCAAGAAGAGTGCCATGGCCTCAGCCTAGCACAGCAACCTCAAACTCTTGGGCTCAAGTGATCCTCTTGCCTTAGCCTCCTCAGTAGCTTCAGCTACAGGCACCCACCACAACGCCCAGCTAGTTTTTCTTTAATAGAGAGTGGGTCTCGCTCTTGCTCAGGCTGGTGCTGCAGTCTTGAGCTCAGGTAATCTACCTGCCTTAGCCTCCCAGAATGCTGATAATTACAAATGTCAGTCACTGCACCCAGCCAGGACTAATTTTTCTTATAAAATGTTCCTGCAGGCTCAGCGTCTATGGCTCAAATGGTTAAGGTGCCAGCCACATACACCTGAGCTGGCAGGTTCGAATCCAACCTGGGCCCGCCAAACAACAATGACGGCTGCAAGCAAAACATAGCCAGGCATTGTGGCAGGCGCCTATAATCCCAGTTACTTGGGAGGTGGAGGCAGGAGACTCGCTTGAGCCCAGGAGTTGGAGGTTGCTGTGAGCTGTGACACCACAGCACTTTACCCAGGGCAGCAGCTTGAGGCTCTGTCTCAAAAAAAAAGTTCCTGCAAATAAACTCAACAAAAAAATAAGCAATGGCTCTAAACAAACAATATTAAAAGAAAATGCCCTCATTCAATATGAGGAAATATAGTTTAAAATTCTTTTGATATATCTATTTTCATGATCAGATAAGCACCTATCTAATAAGTCTATTAATACTTAATAGGGGCCAGGCAAGGTGGCTCATGCCTATAATCCTAGCACTCTGGGAGGCCAAGGGTGGCAGGTTGTTGGAGCTCAGGAGTTCGAGGTTGCTGAGAATTATGAATCCATGGCACTCTAGCCTGAGATAACAGTGAGACTCTGGCTCATGAAAAAAAAAAATTGGCTAGGCACCTTATAGCTCAAGTGGTTAGAGTGCTGGCCACATACACCAGGGCTGGCAGGTTCGAACCTGGCCTGGGCCTGCTAAACAACAATAACTACAACAAAAAAATAGCCAGGCATTGTGGTGGGCACCTGTAGTCCCAGCCACTTGAGGCTGAGGCAAGAGAATCGCTTAAGCCCAAGAGTTGGAGGTTGCTGTGAGTTGACGCCACAATACTCTATGGAGGGCGACGTAATGAGATTCTTATCTCAAAAAAAAAATTAACAATGCATACTTGGTGTAGAAAACTTAAGAAACAGAAAAGCCAAAGCAAGAATATACATTACCTATGATAAATTTATCCCTCTAAAAAAAATCTGTTAATATGTGGGTGTCTTTTTTTTTCTTTTGCAGTTTTTGGCCAGGGCTGGGTTTGAACCCACCACCTCTGGCATATGGGGCCAGTGCCCTACTCCTTTGAGCCATAGGCGCCGCCCAGTGTCTTTTTTAATAAGCATGCATTTATTGTAGTTGTGTATATACTTCATTAATTCATTCAACAAATATTTATTGAGCACTTAGAGTGCTAGACCTCTTCTAGGTGCTGGGGATGTGGTATATTTTTCTTTTCTTTTTTAAAAAAGATTTATCAGGTTTTTTGCATATATACATTGTCACCCCAGGGAACCAACTTTACTTCAGGAGTTCCCAGCTCCCTTTTCCCAATCAACACCCAAAAACTACATAGGAGGAATGGCCCTGGATAAAAAATGCCCAAGACTTATATCCCAATCCCACAGGTTCCAACAGGACTTATTTAGCAAAACAGAGGGCTAGAGGCCAGTGCCCATGAGATATCCTTGCCCCTTTGTAAACATTGACATCCAGGCCACTGAAGCATTGGGAAAGTGTGCAAACTTGAGGATGCCAGACTGTGTGCCCAGAGGGCCAGTAACACAGCTGGCAAACATACCCATGAAGTCCTGACAGCTTCCCCCTATCTGGAGCTGGTGAGTGCCAGGGGTAGAAACAAGACAGTTATCCAGCACCCAGGGGCTCACATGACCTAGCAGCGACGTTCTTACCCATAGGAATTCTCCACACGGGCAATCTCCTGGATAACTGTGGTGAAGATGTCTTGAGTAAGCTGATTATCGACAGCAGATAACTCCATAAATTTTGCAAACCCAGGACTCTGCCAACCTCTTCCCTTCAACTACCTGCAACTCTCTGGCTGGAGAGAGATCTGCCTTTTTCCCCACTAGCACCACTGGCAGCTGGGTTTTCCTGTGGCCTTTGTGTAGCTTTTGGTATAGACTCTCGGTGAGTTGGAAGCTATGCAAAGGGTGATAGAATACACAAGCACATAACCATGGACCCCAATGATGAATGAATAAAGCAGAATGCGGTACTTGTCCTGCTTTGCTGTGTCCACGACGTGTAGGTAAAATTCAACTTTGCCAAGAGTCACTATCTTGCTGTAAGTGTTCTCCACAGTGAGATCGTAGCTTTCTAAGAACTTGCCTTCCAGAAACTGATGTGCCAAGATGTCTTTCCCTACAGAGTGATATCCAAGGATGACCACCTTCCTGCAGCAGACCAGTGGTATGGCAGGAGGCTTGGGGGCTTGAAGAACTGCAGGCTGCACCTGAAGAAGAGAAAGTCAGGGTGCAGGAGGCACGGCAGCTGGCGCAGGAAAGTCTCTCACCCTGAAGCTTCTGGGGGCTAGCTAGAGAGAAAGCAAAATAAGTCCCCCTCCAGGAGAGGGCCACGTGATCACAACACAGCGATTTCTATATTTTTCTTTTTAATTAAGAAAATTTGGGGCTCGGCGCCTGTGGCTCAATCGGCTAGGGCACCAGCCACATACACCTAAGGTGGCGGGGTCGAATCCCCAGCCCGGCCCGCCAAACAACAATGATGGCTGCAACCAAAAAAAAAAAAAAAAAATGGCTGGGCGTTGTGGCGGGTACCTGTGGTCCCAGCTACTTGGGAGGCAGAGGCAGGCGACTCTCTTGAGCCCAGGAGTTGGAGGTTGCTGTGAGCTGTGATGCCACAGCACTCTACCCAGGGGGATAGCTTGAGGCTCTGTCTCAAAAAAAAAAGGAAAGAAAGAAAGAAAATTTGGCTCTGCGCCTGTGGCTCAAGTGGCTAAGGCACCAGCCACGTACACCCAAGGTGGCAGGTTCAAATCCAGCCCGGGCCTGCCAAACAACAATGATGGCTGCAACCAAAAAAATAGCTGGGCATTGTGGCGGGCATCTGTTGTCTCAGCTACTTGGGAAGCTGAGGCAGGAGACTCGCTTGAGCCCAGGAGTTGGAGGTTGCTGTGAGCTGTGATGCCACAGCACTCTACCCAGGGGGACAGCTTGAGGCTCTGTCTCACAAAAGAAAAAAAAGAAAAAGAAAAGAAAAAAAATTATTGGGGCAGTGCCTGTGACTCAAGGAGTAGGGTGCCAGCCGTATACCAGAGGTGTCGGGTTCAAACCTGGCCCCAGCCAAAAACTGAAAAAAAAAAAAAAAAAAAGAAAAGAAAATTCTTGCTCCATGCACTGGCTCACACCTGTAATCCTAGCAACTCAGGAGGCTGAGATGGGAGGATTGCTTAAGGCCAGAAGTTCAAAGCTGCAGTAAGTAAAATTGTACCCTATCTCTAAAAAAAAAACAAAACTCTTTTTTGAAAAAATTACAAACTAACAGAAAACTTCAACTATAAAATTTTCTTTTTCCTTGAAAGTAAGTACTGACTTGATGCCCCATTAGCCTGGAATAGTTTTAGTTTATAATTTCTGCAAACATAGGCATTCTCCTACATATCCAAAGTGTAGACTGGGTGTGGTGGCTCATGCCTGTAATCCTAGCACTTTACGGGGAGCGGTGGATTGCCTAAGTTTACCAGTTTGAGACCAGCCTGAGAAAGAGCAAGAACCCTTCTCTTAAAAAACAAAACAAAACAAAAAACTAGCCCGGGGCAGCACCTGTGGCTCAAAGGAGTAGGGCGCTGGTCCCATTTGCCACAGGTGGTGGGTTCAAACCCAGCCCTGGCCAAAAATTGCAAAAAAAACCCCAAGAAAAAAACTAGCGCGGCATTGTGGTGGACACCTATATCCCCAGCTACTCAGGAGGATGAGGCAAGAGAATTGTTTGTGCCCAAGAGTTTGAAGTTTCTGTGAGCTATGATACCAGGGCATTCTACAAAGGATGACAAAATGAGACTCTGTCTCAAACAAACAAACAAAAAAGTTAACCATCAAAGTCAAGAAATCAACATTGATACACTGCTACAATCTAATCACCTACATTAAATTTAATTCAATTTAATTAATCTCCATTTAAGGAAATTGGTATTTAGAAGTTAAGATCTGAGTGCTAAGTATGCTCATTGCTGTTAGGGTATCCCTGTCCCAAGGCCCTCTCAGTGGTTACAGCTGGGAAAACACACCTACACCCTACATATACACATTTGCATCTATATTTACTTGTACAACTATCTTGAAAACCATGAGCTCATACCCATACTGCCAATTATCACTATAGTGCTGATAGTAGGTTTTTCTTTTCTTTTTTTTTTTTCCGGCTGGGGCTGTGTTTGAACCTGCCACCTCCGGCATATGGGGCCGGTGCCCTACTCCTTTGAGCTACAGGTGCCACCTGATAGTAGGTTTTTCTCTTATTGGTATCTCTCTTCTCCAACAATGAAGTTCTCATTATCTTTAATTTATGTTTTTGTTTTTATTGGGTTTTTTTTTTTTTGAGACAGCCTAAAGCTGTCGCCCTGGGTAGAGAGCTGTGGCATCACAGCTCACAGCAACCTCCAACTCCTGGGCTCAAGCGAGTCTCCTGCCTCCGCCTCCCAAGTAGTTGGGACCACAGGTCCCCGCCACAACGCCCGGCTATTTTTTGGTTGCAGCCGTCATTGTTGTTTGGCGGGCCTGGGTCGGATTCGAACCCACCAGCTCAGGTGTATGTGGCTGGTGCCTTAGCCACTTGAGCCACAGGCGCCGAGCCTATGTTTTTGTTTTGTCACTCGTCTTGCATGTAGCCATATTCTGTCTCTGCTTCTACCTGGTTCCCAATACAGAAGCCCTCTTCAACCTACTGAGGCTCTCAAAATCTGCACTGGGCCATACCTTCCACCTTCCTTCCATGAGGAGGCCTTCCTCTCTCCTCTTGTGTTCCAACATCCCATATGACAGTGGTTCTCAACCTGTGGGTTGTGACTCACAGGAACTGTATTAAAGGGTCGCGGCATTAGGAAGGTTGAGAAATACTGCTGTATAAGGATACAGTTTTGTTTTGTTTTGTTTTTTTGAGACAGAGTCTCATTTTGTCACCCTTAGAAGAGTGCTGTGGCATCATAGTTCACAGCAACCTCGAACTCTTGGGCTTAAGCAATTCTCTTGCCTCAGCCTCCCAAGTAGCTGAGACTACAGGCACCTGGGACTACAGGCACTGGGCACAACCTCCAGCTATTTTTTAGAGACAGAGTCTTGCTCTTGCTCAGGTTGGTCTCAAATTCTTGAGCTCAGGCAATTCACCCCTGAGGATACAGTTTAAATAAGACGAAAAAATTGCTTGCTTTCAAGTTTACATTCTAATGGTAGGAGTGGGAGGATGGAGAAAAATTAAACACCAGGTAATGAGTGTAATGAAAAACAATATGATGTGAAAAGTGACTGGGTGGTACTTTGGGTTAGGTGACTGTTGTCTTTCTGTGCCTCCCCTCTCCCATCTACTCCCTAACTTTCTTTGGCCTGCTCTGTGTATATCTGCAAAATGCATTGCCTTGGCCACTCTGTTGCCAGCCTTCTAGTTGAACTCAACGAGTAAACTGTACCAGTAATAGGTGGGTGAAAGAAGAGAGAAATGAGGATTTTGTTTGCTCCCTCCCTGATTTGGGGTATGTTTTCTGGCAGTGGCCTCTTTCTAGGCCCCAGACATGTTCTCCCCTGTTCCTTTGATCCTCTTATGATATTAGCTGCCCACTTGCTGGACTTTGGGTGTCCTAATGTTCCTCTTTATCCTGCCTGCATTTCTGTTAATTGTTCTTTTGAACCATCGAGTTGGAGTCTATTTCAAAACAGCCTCTTTAAGATTACATTTTTTGGCTTGGCGCCTGTGGCTCAGGTGGCTAAGGCACCAGCCATATACACCTAAGGTGGCAGGTTCGAGTCTAGTCTGGGCAGGCCAAACAACAATGACGGCTGCAACCAAAAAAATAGCCGGGCATTGTGGTGAGTGCCTGTGGTCCCAGCTACTTGGGAGGCAGAGGTAGGAGAATCACTTGAGCCCAGGGGCTGGAGGTTGCTGTGAGTTGTGATGCCACTGTACTCTACCCAGGGAGACAGCTTGAGGCTCTTTCTCAAAAAAAAAAAAAAAAAGATTACGTTTTAGTGTCTTAAACTATTTTTTTGTTTATTTATTTATTTATTTATTTATTTTTGACATAGAGTCTTATTCTGTCACCTTGGCTAGAATGCTGTGGCCTTTATAGCTCCCAGCAAACTCATAGTCTTGGGCTCAAGAGGTCCTCTTGTTTCAGCTTTCCAAGTAGCTGAGACTACAGGCTCCTGACATAATGTGATGATTTTTTCTATCTTTAGTAGAGATGGAGTCTCACTCTTGGTCAGGCTGGTCTTGAACTCCTGGACTCAAGCCATCTATCCCCCTTGGCCTCCCAGAGTGCTAGGATTAGAGGTATGAACCACCACGCCCAGTGATGTACACATTTTTGTGACTCTACTTCTCTAGGCATCTAGATTTTCTAAGTAATGTCGTTTTTTGGCTTCTTCCGGGGGTACAGAACTGTCTTTCCTTTGTTAGGCTTCATCCTTAGCTGTGCCTTCCCCCACTCCCTGCCATAGGGAAGGGTCTGGTCATAAGACCAAGGGACCAGTAGGCCCCTTTCTTTGACACACAGACAAGCCATTGCAATGGTTATGCCAAGAATTTTGCGTTTATTTGGAGATTTCTTCAAATAATTTTTAAAACAAAAGTTTTAAACATCCTCCTCTCTTAGCTGGGCATTCTAGTGGGCGCCTGTAGTCCCAGTTACTCTGGAGGCTGAGGCAAGAGAATTGCTTAAGCCCAGGAGTTGGAGGTTGCTGTGAGCTGTGATACTACAGCACTCTACTGAGGGCGATAAAGTGAGACTCTGTCTCTAAAAATAAAATAAAATAAAATCCCCTCTCTGTTAGATATTTGAAAACTTAGCAGGTGTCCTTCCGAGGATGGTCTAGACTAAAGAATGAGGAAGGGCTTACAGGAAGGGTACCTTGCTGTAGCTTCCATGAGCATCATTCATTTCCACAGCAAGATAAAAGAATATTTAAAAATGTGCATTGCTCCCTGTGACTGAATTTATTTGTCTTAACAGCTTTATAAACATTAAAAAGCTATGGATTGAGACAAGAGGGGAAAACCCCACAGAATAAGAGCAAGAAAAAAATGTTTGAAAGCATGTAATCCGTCATTGTTGACTCATCAGCTAGATGAAGGCTGTGGGCTGGCAGGGGCAAAATTCGGACCTGAAAAAATTCTTTATTTTAGCCTTCTAGCCTTCTTGGTTTACCTGATTTTATACATATATGCCCCCCCAAAAAAACCCCACCCCATGCCCTCCCCTGGGGCCAGGAACAGTTCTATCTAATTTTAAAATGCCTCCCTTCCCCAGGCACAGGGCACACATGGGATTCCTGATTCATGAATTCAGCGGGCTTCAAGTGCTTCTGTAGTTTTCTAGGGCTAAATGGAAGCTGAAGTCTTCCCCATTCCCTTCCTTGTGTCCCCTAAAGACCATCTTCCTATCAATGGTAAACAGAAATTCAAACGCAGAAGAAACCAGATAGGCAGTAAGATTCGGAACAATTACATGCCTCAATTCTGTTCTCCTCTAAAGAAGCACCTCCTCAAACCAGGCTGAAATGCAGCTGTGGTGTGTTTCTGCCTGGGAAGCTTTGAGCACCTCATCTTCCAGGGAGGTTTCAGCAAAATACGCTTCTCTTTCTACAAATGGCTTTTTCTCACGGCACTTCTGTGACAGTGTCTAATGGTGGGGTTGGCTTATTTTCTGGAACCAAATAAGCATTTGTTCCCAATAGCCCCATAGTGCTGGTACCACTATTAATGAGCTGCACTGCTGTCCACTGCTGCAGGAATCATTAGGGAAGCCCCCACAGAGTGCTGTTTATTGCCAGGAGAGGTGTCAGAGGCAGAGAAAGCACAGCTGGGGCTTCCAGGCCCCACCAGATCGTGCGGTGCAGGCAGCCAGGGCAATCATTCTTAGACTCGTGAAGTCAGGACAGAAATTCCAAGAGGAATAAAAATGGGTGAGATAAAGGATTTGGGGTCCATGATTTAGAGTCATTTCTCGGGTTTCTGAAATTTTGCATAAGTTAAGGTAATATGGTAGCGCAATTTAAAGCACATTTCCTAAGGGGGTAGCAATTTGAGCAATACCCTATAAGGGACAAGCTGAACTCTGAGCAGCTTTCCTTGTCAGAGATTATACTCTCTGGTGCTCAGTAAACATGCATTGAAGGTGCTGCAGATTGGCTACACCAACAGGGAGATCACCAGAGTGAATGGGATCCATCACAGTGCAACACCCACAGACTTTAATTTGCGACAAAATCCACTGGGCCCTTAACTATAAGACCAAGACAGTCTCTGCAAACACACTGACACTGCATAGCCAATTGGTTGACAGCAAATCCTGAATTTATTTATTTTTATTTTTATTTTTTTTTGAGACAGAGCCTCAAGCTGTCCCCCTGGGTAGAGTGCCGTGGCATTACAGCTCACAGCAACCTCCAACTCCTGGGCTCAAGTGAGTCTCTTGCCTCCACCTCCCAAGTAGCTGGGACCACAGGCGCCTGCCACAATGCCGGGCTATTTTTTGGTTGCAGCTGTCGTTGTTTGGCGGGTCCAGGCTGGGGATTCGAACCCGCCACCTTAGGTTGAGCTATAGGCGCCGAGCCCAAATCCTGAATTTAAATAGAGCATGCTCTGCCACAGAAACAGGTGCTTCTCAGAACTTGCTTCACATAGGCTGGACTATCACAAAACATTTGCAGTTCGCAGGGGTTAGATGAAGTTTCCTTTGGCTGGATAGATCTATAGCAATTTACTAGGATTGCCATAACAAAATACCACAGATGGGTGGCTTTAGACAACAGAAATTTATTTTCTTCACAGTTTGGGAGGATGAAGTTCAAAAGCAAGGTGTTGGCAGGTTTAGTTTCTTCTGTGGATTCTCCCTGGCTTGTAGAAGGCTTCTCTTCTGTGTGCAAGCAAGTCTGGTGACTCTCGTGTCCAATTTCTGCTTCTTATAGGGATACCAGTCAAATTGGATTAGGGCCCAGCCTAATTACGCCCTTTTCACTTAATCACCTCTTCAAAGACCCTATTTCCAAATACAGTCACACTCTGAGATATTAGGATTACCCTGAATTTTTGCAGGACAAAATTCAGCCCATAACATGATCCAAAACAGAAACAGATTGAGAATAATGAGAGATTAGATTCTAATTGGAATCTAATGTTGGAGAAGGGAGTTATAAATGTAGAAAGAGAAAACTACATTGGAATTGAGGTGCTGGAGCAGTGATTTTCAACCAGTGTGCCGTGAGAGTCTCTTAGATGTGTCGTGACCATTTTTAAAAATCATTACTTAAATTATTCTTATAAAAAGTTAAAAGCACAGGGTGGCGCCTGTGGCTCAAAGGAGTAGGGCGTCAGCCCCATATACCGTAGGTGGCGGGTTCAAACCCAGCCCCGGCCAAAAACTGCAAAAAAAAAAAAAAAGAAGAAGAAGTTCAAAGCGCAATAAGTATAATCTTTTCCTCATTTTTTTTTCTTTTGAGACAGTCTCACTCTGTCACCCTGGGTAGAGTACATAGCGTCATAGCTCACAGCAACCTCAAACTCTTAGACTCAAGCCATCCTCTTGCCTCAGCCTCCCAAGTAGCTGGGACTATAGGTGCCTGCCACAGTGCCTGGCTATTTTTAGAGACAATGTCTTTCTTGCTTAGGCTGGTTTTGAACTCCTGAGCTCAGGCAATCCACCCTCCTTGGCCTCCCAGAGTGCTAGGCTAACAGGCATGAACCACTTCGCCCAGCCATTAACTTTTTTTTTTTTGAGACAATCTCACTTTGTCACTCTCAGTAGAATGCCATGAAATCATAGCTCAAAGCAACCACAAACACTTGGGTTCAAGTGATCCTATTCCTCAGCCTTCCAAGTAACTGAGACTATGGGCACCTGCCATGATGCCCAGCTATTTTAAGAGACAGAGGGTCTTGTTCTGGCTCAGGCTGGTCTTGAACCTGTGAGCTCAGACAATCCACCCACCTCGGCCTCCCAGAGTGCTGGGATTACAGGTGTGAGCTTCTGTGCTTAGCCCTAACTCTGTGTTTGTTTTTTTTTTTTGATCAACATAATTTAAGTCTGCTGCAGAAGTTTAACTATAGCTTCAAGTGTGTGTGAGATAAAAATGGTTGAAAAATACTGTACTAGGGCTGGGCAAGGTGGCTCATGCCTATAATCCCAGCACTTGGGAGGTTGAGGTGGGTAGTTTGCCTGAACTCACGAGTTCAAGACCAGCCAGAGTGAGACCCCATCTCTAAAAAATAGCCAGGCATTATGGCAGGCGCCTGTAGTCCCAGTTACTTGGGAGGCTGAGGCAAAAGGATTGCTTGAGCCCAAGAAATTGAGGTTGCTGTGAGCTAAGATGCTACAGCACTCTACTGAGGGTGACCAAGTGAAACTCTGTCTCGAAAAAAATAAAATAAAAGAAAAAGACAAGGAAAAATTTTGTACTAGAGTGAAGTCATGGACACACACGGATGTAAATGTGCCTGTGTTCACGTGCACATCTTCCTTACCTCTGGGGGGGCTCAGGAGCAGCAGCATTCCAATAACAATAACTCCCTTTGTGTTCAGATCTTAGTACCTTGTTATTGTTTGAGAATGGCTGTTTTCAGGGCTAGGGTAGAGAAGATCTATGATGAGTGTGGAATATCCAATGTGAAGAGGTTTTTACTGGCTGAATCTGGGCTATTAGAACATCAAAATGAATGATGATGGTAGTGGATTACAACTGATTAAGTCGGAATCATTGAGTCCATATATGTATAACTAATTAAATGAATAGATAAATGAGGAGAGAAGAAAACTTTTTCTCATAGTAGAATGTCCAGGAATAAATGGAGAAGGGATGATGGAGTTAGAAAACCATGATCCCAAGTGCTTGACAACGATCATAGTAATAACTAATTCAGCAAAGAAATGTCAATGGGTACTTGAGAGTAGAGGGCCAAAGTTTGATGAGGTAAGGATACACACATAATTTCAAAGTATCTCCTGAAGATACTAATTACAAAGGGAAAAAGAGGTACTGTGTAAGGAAGAAAGCTGGCAGATACCACCTTAAAGGAGTGATCAAAGTTAATATCACCAGCAATGGCCAAAATGTAGATTGGGTACCATCTGATGAGATGCAATGAAAAGAGCACAGTGTCACTTTTGTAGTTTTTCTGCCAAAAACACAAGATCTAACTGTGAGAACCATGGGACACACCTGTTGCCAAGGAAATTCTACAAAGTAACTGCTCGTAATCTTCAAAAGTTTCAAGGTCATGAAAGACAAGGAAAGTCTGAGAACTATTCCAGATTAAAACAGTGCAATATGCCATCTGAATTGAACCTTTTTGTTTCCTAGAGCAGTGATTCCCCAATCTTTTTGGCACCAAGGACTGGTTGCAGGGAAGAGAATTTTTCCACTAATTGTTGTTGGTGGTGGTGGGGATGGGACAGGAGGCAGATCCCAGGAGGTGATGTGAGCAGCTGTAAATTCAGATGAAGCTTTGTCCCCATGATCTCCTATTGTGTGGCCTGGTTCCTGGCAGGACCAGAACCTTTTTGGCACCAGGTATTGGCTTCATGGAAGACAATTTTTCCTCAGTCAGATGGGGGGTGTTATAGTGGACAACAGGATGGGAGGTGGCGCTCAGGCGGTGATGCAGTACAGCCTGGTTGGTAACAGGCTATGTACTGGTACCAGTCTGTGGCCCCAGGGTTGGGGACTGCAGTTCTACAGGGTATTGTTGACAAAATTTACAAAACTTGGATGGTTCTCTAGATTAGATGGTAATAATGTATAAAGTTAATGTCCTGATTTTGATGTTTATATTTTGGTTATGTAGGAGGATGTCCCTGTTTATAAGAATTAGATATCATACTGGCAACTTATTTCCAAATGTTTCAGGAAAACAAAGAGCTCTTTAATCTTGCAAATTTCTTTGCAACCTCCAACTCCTGGGCTCAAGTGAGTCTCCTGCCTCCGCCTCCCAAGTAGCTGGGACTACAGGTGCCCGCCACAACGCCTGGCTATTTTTTTTGGTTGCAGCTATCATTGTTTGGCAGGCTGGGGCTGGATTCAAACCCGCCACGTTAGGTGTATGTGGCTGGTGCCTTAGCCACTTGAGCCACAGGCGCCAAGCCAATTTCTTTGTTCTTAAGATTATTTCAAATTTATAAAATTATTTCAACAAAAAATTAAGGTAAAATAAGATATTTCATTGAAACCAATACCTGGTGCCAAAATAAGCTTTTTATTGAACAAACAAAAACTGAGAGTTTACTACCAACACACCGAATAACCTAGTAAGACTGTGTCAAAAAAAAAAGAGAGAAAAATTTATTTAACAAAAAATTGAATATGAAAATGTACAAGACATGCTTTTGACATCATAGTAAACAGGCTCATTGGAGAGGGACACAGATTTCTCTGCTGAACAGCCATTATTTATACTCCTTCCAAAGCTTCTAACAGGATGATACTGTTTCCTTGTATTACCACCATTCCAATATTCTGTTGCCCACTAGTTGCCATCTCCACACATTCATCAATGACAAGCTTCATAAAGGGATCAATCCCCACAATATTCCTTGGACATATCTGCCACCAATTAATTTCAATGATAACTTCTTGCTCATAATTTTTTTTTTTAGAGACAGAGTCTCACTTTGTCGCCCTTGGTAGAGTGCTGTGGCATCACAGCTCACAGCAACCTCCAGCTCTTGGGCTTAGGCGATGCTCTTGCCTCAGCCTCCCGAGTAGTTGGGACTACAGGCACCCGCCACAACGTTGCTTTATTTTTTTTGTTGCAGTTTGGCTGGGGCTGGGTTTGAACCTGCTACCCTCAGTACATAGGGCTGGCGCCCTACCCACTGAGCCACAGGCACTGCCCCTCTTGTCCATAAATTTTTTTCAACTTGGGAGGGTAAGCATTATTCCACTGGATCAAAGATAATCAGAAACATAATTTTCTGGCCTCCAGCATACTCCCTCGGGAAGCTAGACATCTTGCACCTAACTGTAGAATTTTAAAATAAAATGCATCATAATAATAACACATAACCTGGGAAGGAGGTATGTGAGGTTAAATCTTCTAAATGTTTTTGCATTTCTGGGAGGAAGGGAGATGAACTAATTACATTAGATTTCGATAAACTAAGGATGCATATTGTGATTCTTTTTTTGAGACAGAGTCTCACTTTCACGCCCTTGGTAGAGTGCTGTGGTGTCATAGCTCACAGCAACCTCAGACGCTTGGGCTTGAGTGATTCTCTTGCCTCAGCCTCCTAAGTAGGTGGGACTACAGGTGGCTGCCACAATGCCCAGCTATTTTTAGAGATGGTATCTCACTCTAGCTCAGACTGGTCTCAAACCTGTGAGCTCAGACAATCCATCTGCCTTGGCCTCCCAGAGTGCTAGGATATAGGCGTGCGCCACTGTGCCCGGCCCCTAATTATTTTACTTTTAGTGCAGACAGGGTCTCACTCTTGCTCCTGCTGAGTTCAGACATCCACCCTCCTCAGCTTCCTAGAGTGCTAGGATTACAGGTGTGAGTCACCACACCCAGCAGGACATTACTATTAGGAAAATGAACTAAAATCTATAGTAATGTAGAAAAACCATGTGATCATATTAATAGATGCTAAATAAATGCATTTGATAAAATTCATCTCATTCCTAACAAAAACTCTAAGAAAATAGTAACAGAATGAGACTGCTTAAATATGTCGAAACCTATTTATAAATATCAAATCCTATAGTACATGATGAAACATGAAAACAATTTTCATTAAAATCAACAATATAATTTAGCAAATTAGAAAATAAGAAAAAAAACACTGTGTGTGGTGACTCACACCTATAACCCTTGCAATCTGGGAGGCCAAGGAAGGCAGACTGCCTGAGCTTACAGGTTCGAGATCAGCCTGAGCAAGAGTGAGACCTCATTTCTAAAAATAGTGGGGCCTGTGGCTGATACTTGCAGTCTTAGCTATTCAGGAGGCTGAGGCAAGAGAATCACTTGAGTCCAAGAGTTTGAGGTTGCTAAGACACCATGGCACTGTATCCAGAGTGACAAAGTGAGACTGTCTACAAAAAAAAAAAAAACTATCTTTTTTCTCGATGATATGATTATGTACCTAGAAAACCCAAGAGACTCCAGTTTTAGAAAGGTATCAGTTAATAACAATTTGGTAATAGGAATGGATTTGAAATAAGTATAAAGTCCAAAAACTTTCCCTATTGAATGGGAAAATGGGAAAAAATATTGCAGTTAAAATAACCACAAAACTAGTTAAATACTAGAATATAAATTGAATAAGACACAGGACCTATAGAAAGAAAATATGAAATACAGTCTAAGAAAAACACAAATAAAGATCTGAGAAAAACGCAAATAAAGACCTGAATAAATGTGAAGGCGTACCATGTTCATGGATATGGAGACAATGAGCTGCTCAGGAGGTGGAGGCAGGAGGGTCATTTGAACCCAGGAGTTTGAGGTTACTGTGAGTTAGGCTGAGCCCATGGCACTCTAGCCTAGGCAACAGAGTCTGTCTCTTAAAAAAAAAAAAAATTGGGGCAGTGCCTGTGGCTCAGTGAGTAGGGTGCTGGCCCCATATACTGAGGGTGGCGGGTTTGATCCCGGCCTGGCCAAACTGAAAAAAAAAAAAAAAGCCAGGTGTTGTGGTGGGTGTCTGTGGTCTCAGCTACTTGGGAAGCTGAGGCAAGAGAATCGCCTAAGCTCAAGAGCTGGTGGTTGCTGTGAGCAGTGATGCCAGTCTCTACTAAGGGTGATAAAGTGAGACTCTGACTCTAAAAAAAAAAGACGCTACTTGTACTTTTTAGGGATCAAAGAGATATTTTTAACCAAGACTGGACACCAAAAGTTTTAACAGAAAAGAGAAATATTTTGACTAAAAAAATTTAAAAACATTTTAAAAATGATCAATGATACCATAAACGAAGTTAGTGGGAAATGATATTATATGTAATGCAGATGGTAGTCAGAGTTAATTTCTATCAAGGTAATCTTACACATTTTAGCTCTTAGAAATTGACAAGAGAAATACTCCGTAATGCAAATATTAATGTTTCTAATTACATTCCAGTGGGAAAATGTGTAACAGACATGGAGGAAAATTCACAGGTCAAAAAAGATTTGAATAGGTCCAAATATCCAACAGTCATAAAAAGGATGCTCAAATTTCTTGGTGACCAGGACAGAGCCTCAGCATCTTCCTATAAACTAGAAAAGGTCAGGGGCCCCTTCCTCTGCCCTAAATACAGTGAGGATATTTGGTTTTGCAAGCCATTTGTGACCTGAATTCTGCCCTCTCCCCCATTGTTCTATGCACAAACAGCTTGCCAAGGTCCAGACTTAGAGAAATGCGAATGGATAAGGATATATTTTATCCATTAAACTGGTAAAAACAATTACGAGGAGCTATGCTACCTGTTGCCTGCAGGGATGTGGGTGAAATGTGCTCACATCCATTGCTGGTGGAGTTGTAAAGCATTCCGGCCTTTTTGGGAAGGCAATCTGGCAATATCTATTAAAATTAAAAATACATATTTCCCTTGACCCCAGAATCCTACTCTTAGGAATCTATTCCATAAAAATAAAAGCACTAATTTGTAAAGACATGTGTGCAAGAGTGTTTATTGCAGTATTGTCTGTAGCTGCCAAGAACTGGAAACATGGTGAACGGTCATTAATCAGCGAATGGCTGAAAAATTAAAATATATTACTCCACAGAATATTATATAACCATTCAATGGAATGAATTATAGCCTTACCAGATGTCTGAGAGAGATTTCCATGAGATACCAGTGAGTGAGAAAAATAAGATGCAATATGATTCTGTAATTGTAGAAAAGAACAAAATACCTCCTTATGTATGTTGGTATAAATGAAAGCATATATGGATGTGTGCAGGAAAGATTCCCTTTGTTTTCTGTAAAAGCAAACCTATACTAACAAGCAGCCTGGACTTAAAACTAGGTCAACAGGTTTGACGATCTCTAAACTCCAGTTCACATAACTCTTCTTTCAAGTTCCTACAACCTACGTACTCTAGGTTGTTAATGTCAGGGGAGGAGAGGAAAAGAGAACAGTTGCCCATAGTAAGAACTGTGGGCGTGCCTGTGCACAGGGGTGTTTGTGTGTGTACAGACGAGTGTACATAAATACACGGGAGGGTGTTCCCCTCGTTGTTGCTGGTTAGGATGGTGAGGTTTCAGGGGGCTTATTTTCATGACTTTATCTTTATGTATTTCAATTCTTCATAATGGAAGTGCATTATTTTTATAGCTAGGCAAAAGATGAAGTTATTTTCACTTTGAAAATAAAATAACGAGAAAAAAAACAAGTGAACACTAGACTCGTAATAACAATATGATTTGATAAAGAATGCATTCTTGTTTATGGTCGGTGTGAGGGGGCTCAGCTTGAGCAAGGGATGGGAAAAAATGAACAAAGAGAACACCTACTGCTCTGAAGTATTACCTCCACTGCAAATTACGGGACAGTTGGGAAAATGTTTAAAGTTGCACATATATTTTTATAGCACATCTTTTTGATGGCTTTACTGTGTCAGCAGAATTATTTGCTGCTTTTGGTACATTTTTAGAAACTTTTAGTAGACGTGTAATATTTTGGTATTTGACTTTTTTCCTTATATGTACTACAGTAATCTGGCTTTGAAATTCCCCACTGTCCTCAGAGGGGCATGTTGATGTGGCAGAAACGTCACGAGAGGAGAAAGAACAGCGTAAAGTAAAATCGGGGTAGACCTTTGTCATACGGGGCACTGACCCTCTGTTGTTTCCAAAGTGTATGATTTTTATCCATTTGAGAAAGTAGTTTCTTCTCTGCTTTTCAGATAGCTAATGAGCAGCATTCTGTGATACGACAAACCCAGGGTTGCAAAGTTTAGATTTGAGAGTAAAATCCATTTTTGTGTTTTAAACTTGAAAGAAGAGTTATTTGGACTGGAGTTTAGAGATTGCAAAACCTGTTGACCTAGTTCTAAACTGAGGCTGCTTGTTAGAATAGATTTGTTTTTACTCCTTTTACAGAAAACAAGGGAAATCTTTCCTGCCCCTAGATGAGGATCCTGAGAGTATATGGAACGAGCTGTTGAGAGGTTCAGACAGGCTCACACGGATAAAGTGATTTAGAAATGGCGCTTGCCCTTGGGAAGCATTGTCAGTGTGGCTTTTATTATGAATCCTTTCTAATTGGTCAGGCTCTGCTGTCTGCTTGAACAGGAAGCACCTTAGCGTTTTTTAATGGAATATAATACTATAATATGATATTATATAATTTAGGATTCTGAGATACTGTCTGAATTACTTTACACGTAACACTTCACCAGTACTGTGAACTTAAGGGCACTAAATTCTATTTGATGGCAAGATTCAATCAATGGTTACTTATACTCAACTTATAATGAAATTTAGGGATTTAATAAGGTGTTAAAAATACTTTTTTTTTTTGGCCGGGACCGGGTTCAAACCTGCCACCTCTGGTATATGGAGCCTGCGCCCTACTCCTTTAGCCACAGGCACTGCCCCCCAAAATACTTCTTCTTTTAAGTGATGGGAATCTTTTACTCTGTCACCCAGGTTGGAGCACAGTAGCCTGATCATAGCTCAGTATAACCTCAAACTCCTGGACTCAAGTAATCCTCCCACCTCAGCCTCCCAAGTACCTGAGACTATAGGCATGTGCCACCACATCTGGCTAATTTTTAAAATTTTTTGTAGAGATAAGGTCTCGTGTGTTCCCCAGGCTGGCCTCAAACTCCTGGGCTCAAGTGATCCTCCCATTTCAGCCTCCCAAAGTGCTAGAATTACAGGCATAAGCCACCATGTGTGGTGTGAAAATATTTTTGTCTTGAAATAAAAGGGTTTTAGCAATAAAATCAGGCATTATTGATGCTCTCTTGGGGAAAGGACACTTAGAAAGTTTAGCACTATGGATATCTAGCAGGTTCTATCAAGAATGTCTTTTTCTAATAATTAAAAAAAGGACATTTTAGGGCTGGGCATGGTGGCTCATGCCTGTAGTCCTACTACTCTGGGAAGCCAAAGTGGAAGGATTGCCAGAACTCACAGGTTCAAGACCAGCCTGAGCCAAAACGAGACCCCCATCTCTAAAATTAGATGGGTGTTGTGGTGGGTGCCTGTAGTCCCAGCTACTTGGGAGGCTGAGGCAAGAGAATCACTTGAGCTCAAGAGTTGGAGGTTGCTTGAGCTATGACGCCGCAGCACTCTACCAAAGGCGACATAGTGAGACTGTTTAAAAAAAAAAAAAGGAGCATTTTGCAATATTACGCTATGAGGATGAATTAAGGGGTTTTGCTCTTGGGTTTGTTTCATCCTGTTAGAACATCCCACAACCTATAAAAAGACCTCTGTAGTTCTGACAAGATGGTGCTGGAACGCCATTACTAACTCTCTGTACCTCCTCCTCCCTGGAGTTTGAGATCAGCTATTTTGACCCTCTGCTGGGAGAGCACTCTTGGTGTTGGAAGGTCAGGAGCCTGAAAAGAAAGCAGGAAAAGGGAAGGCCCCATTCCCCTGCATTAGCTGTGAGCCAGCAAAGAAACTCCCTGCAGAGCTCCCAGATTTTAAACGCCCCTGGTGAGTAATGACCTGGTGAGTAATGGTTCTGCAGAGCAAATGCAGAAGGACTCTCTCTCCCTGTCTCCTACCAGATTCCTTGTACTCCTTACTTAAAATAGATACCAGTTAAATGTGGTGGGCAGTTGGTACCCTGGACTTTCACTCCTTTTTTTTTGAGACAGAGCCTCATGCTGTCCCCCTGGCTGCAGTACCGTGACATCATAGCTCACAGCAACCTCCAACTCCTAGGCTCAAGCGAGTCTCCTCCCTCCGCCTCCCAAGTAGCTGGACCACAGGTGCCCGCCACAATGCCTGGCTATTTTTTGGTTGCAGCCGTCCTTGTTGTTTGGCGGCCCAGGCTGGATTTGAACCCGCCAGCTCACGTGTATGTGGCTGGTGCCTTAGCTACTTGAGCCACAGGCTGCAACCAAAAAATTCACTTTCACTCCTAATGTTCACTTTTAGAAACATCCAGTAAGTTCCATCCTGTTTTGGCAGCCTCTCCTAAAGGGCATTGTCTAGGAGACAGATTTGCACCTCTTTCCAACAGCTCGTGTGCCTATGATGCGTTTAAGGCATCTTCTTTCCCTTTATCCTCCTGATTCTGGAAACGAGATTGGAAATAATTATTTGAGTTTTCATACAGTCTGTGCTTTTGCTGTCCCCCTGCAGTATCTGAAGCAGAAATCTGTCTGTGACTTCCAGACCAAATGAATAGTCACCCCAAGCATCTACCATCAGTAGTTACAGCCTTTGGGGTTTTTCCAAAAGGCAGGCCAGGCCTAGTCTGTGAAACGACATCTCAGGCCATTCTTCTGAATGTTCAATTTCAGGTAATTCACCATTTAGGGGACAAAATATAGGCTATAGCTATAAGATGGCATCCACATAGGAAGAACAAGAAGGTATTGTTGCTTTCATAAGCAAAGAAATTAGTCAGCCTGGCGCATGTCATACATTGGCAGCAGAATTGCACATGGCATGTCTCTCCAGGTTCTCAAAGCAGGGAGAATACTGGTTCCAAAGCATTGTTCTGTCCCAGCAATCTAGGGACTCTGATCAAAGCAGAAATTACATGCTAGGGCTAGTTTTTTTCTTCTCAAACCTTGCAATTCTTCCAGGCAAAACAGGAATCACCAGGGAATTCTTGCTCTATGCATTGTTGAATCCACTGAATATAAGTTTTTGGCAACAAAAGAACTGAACTAGCAAGCAGTTTGAGGTAATTCTGTGTGATTAATTTTTTGTTTCCCTCTCAATGAATAGGAGATCTGATGCCAAAACAGCTTTGACTATGGAATGGGGCATTTTTCCTCCCACTAGATTCAGCATAGGTGGTAAATAAATCCAATATGTTTTACTGCTCCGACAATGTATGGGATCATGGGTAATCTCTTTTCAGAGACAAGCAGTGTTCCTCCCTGTCCCCTGCTTTGCAGGTGGACTCACCAAAGGTCAGAGAGGAAAAGGTGATTTGCTTTTCTGACAGTGCATATGCATTTTGGTTGATGTAGTAGAGCAATTTCTTTAACTTCAGCTAGGTGACCTAGCCATGGTTCTTACTCAGCTGTATCACCCAGAAAGTATCCTAATATCTGAGCAGTCAAGTCTTCCATTGCTGCAATGATTTGACAGGTGGTGTATTCATTACAAGTCAAGACCTGGATGTGGCATTAATCCCCAACTGCCTGCTGTAAACCTAATGCCATTCGCTCATGTAACAAATAGCTTCTGAGTACCTACTATGTTACAGAATTTCATGACCAAAAGACTCATTTGTAACATATTTGTGCCTTTTCAACCTTTTTATGCCCTTCAGGTATCCATGTAAGCCTTGCTGTTTGGCAGTTTCTTCCAGGGCTGGAACCGCCAGATGTTTCTCAACTTTATGGCTTTCAAGGGTTGGCTTCCCCAATTCTGACACTAGAGGGCGCTCAATTGCCAGTAACAAATTTGGGACTGGCACTCAGGTCTGTAAAATTTCAAAACTTCAGTTTTACTCTTTTCAGTAAGGAACAGAAACTCCATTCTCCTCCCAACAGGACATTGACAGATGAGAAACTCTAATGTGGACTAAACACTGGTTTCCATTAAGGCTTTCTTTCTTAAAATCCAGGCTTTTTATATCTGTGTTGTGTGTGAAATTGAAAAAAAAAACCCCAGGCTTTTGAAGTATCCCTGTTGACAGAGAGTAACTTGCTGGTAACTGCATATTCTGGATGTTGCATTTAATCCCATCTTATTGTCATCTAACACATCCCTATCTAATTCCATGACATCTCAATAGGAAATTTTTGAAAGGACTGACTGCTTTCTAAACCTCGGAGGGTTCATGGGCAGACCATACAGCTCCCCTTTTCCTTTCTGCCTTGACTAATACCTCTTTTTCCTGAACACAGACAGGTAAGTCTTGTCCCCCATTTTGATCCAGGATTATCTGGATGGGTCCCATTCTGTAAACTTCTGACTCCTCCTGACTTCATCATTCCTTGTCTTTTGTTTTTTTCCCCTTTTTGTACCTTTGCAGCTCCAACCAGTACTTATTCTTTCATTCTCTAAGGAGAAGGTAGAAGTTTTTCTTAGATGCTTAACTACGTGTCAGTTATTCTTCTTTATATCACTTACTTATCACATGTAGAAGTTGGTATGGATAACCTCATCTTTTTTCTTTCTTTTTTTGAGACAGAATATCACTTTGTCACCCTCAGTAGAGTTCCATAGTGTCACAGCTCACAGCAACCTCAAACTCCCAGGCTTAAGTGATTTTCTTGCCTCAGCCTCTAAAGTAGCCACAATGCCTGGCTATTTTAGGGACAGGGGTCTTGCTCTGGCTCAAGCTGGTCTTGAACCTGTGAGCTCAGGCAATCCCCAGCCTCGGCTTCCCAAGTGCTGGGATTATAGACATGAGCCACCGTGCCCAGCCTAATTTTTTGAGACAGAGTCTCATTTTCTTGCCCTGGCAAAGTGCTGTGGGGTCATAGCTCACAGCAACTTCAAACTTGTGGGCTTTTTTTTTTTTTTGAGACAGAGCCTCAAGCTGTCGCTCTGGGTAGAGTGTTGTGGCATTACAGCTCACAGCAACCTCCAACTCCTGGGCTCAAGCGAGTCTCCTGCCTCCACCTCCCAAGTAGCTGGGACTATAGGTGCCTGCCACAACACCCGGTTATTATTATTATTTTTTGGTTGTAGCTGTCATTATTGTTTGGTGGGCCTGGGCTAGATTCGAACCCACCAGCTCAGGTATATGTGGCTGGAGCCTTCACTGCTTGAGCCACAGGTGCCGAGCTCAAACTTGTGGGCTTAAGCAATCCTCTTGCCTCACCCTTGAGATTTTAGGCGCCCTCCACAAATGCCCAGCTAGTTTTTTTCTTTTAGAGATGGGGTCTCACTCTTGCTCAGGCTGGTCTCCAACTCCTGAGCTCAAGCAGTCCACTTGCCTTGGCCTCCCAGAGTGCTAGGATTATAGGTGTGAGCCACCACACCCAGCCATGGATAACCCCATCTTTTTTTTTTTTTTTTGGAGTTTTTGGCTGGTGTTGGGTTTGAACCCACCACCTCCGGCATATGGGGCCAGCGCCTTACCCCTTTGAGCCACAGGTGCTGCCCAGATAATCCCATCTTATAGATGAGTAAACTGAGGTACCAGGATCAAATCACCTGCAAAGGTTGTGTACCTTCTAAGAAGTTGAGCCAGGACTTAGTTGTAAGGTTTTCTGATTTTGTTTCTTTGTTGACCACCTACTTACTCAGACTTTCATACTCTATAATATTGACATCAGAGTTTTTAGTTACATTTCTTGTTTGTACCTAGGTTTTACCACGTGAAAGTTTATCCAAAATTCATAATTTGGCCAGGTCTAGTGGCTTAGGACTGTAATCCTAGCACTCTGAGAGGCCGAGGTGGAAGGATCATTTGAACTTAGGAGTTTGAGACCAGCCTGAACAAGAAGGCAATCCTGTCTCTATTAAAAATTGAAAAACTAGCTGGGCATTGGGGAGGGCACCTGTAGTCTCAGCTGCTTGGGAGGCTGAGGCTCCCTTGAACCCAAGAGTTTGAGGTTGCTACGAGCTATGATGACACCGTGGCACTCTACCCAGGGCAACAGGATGAGACTGTCTCAAAAACAAACAAACCCACCAAAATTCATAATCCGTGATCAAAACTAACTAAAGACATTATAAAAATGGGAAAAGACCTAAACTCTGATAAAATCATCTCTCCTACTCACATTATATATCAGAATTAAAAAGAAGCCAAAACTTGAGATACCAGTAGTTTTGGTCACTAAAGTAAAACAGGTTCTTGGTTCAGCCTATGACACACCACCTGAGGATTCCCTCCAGGGTGGCTAAATGCAAGATTTAAACACATCTGGCTTTATAGAAAGAACTTCTAGAAACCCTAAGACCTTCAGAATTACTGTTAATAAGCTCACGCGTTTGGTCATTTATAATATCAATACTTTTAGCTTTTCAGGGTAAAGAATTTCTCACTATGTCACTTGGTATAAAGCAAGAAGCTAACGTGACTATAGAATCACCTCATTGAAAACTGAATCCCTTATAATAGAATGTAATTCTAAAGGAGAAAATAGCCATAGAAAGTTCTGTGTTTGTGCACTTTGGGAATTTATTATGAGTGAAGATTTATTTATTTATTTATGTTGTTGCAGTTTAGCTAGGGCTGGGTTCGAACCTGCCACCCTCAGTGTACAGGGCCAGCACCCTACCCACTGAGCCACAGGCGCTGCCCTGAAGATTTTTTTAAAAAACAGCAGCCGTCACCACCTAGAAGGTGATTTCTCAATAAGAAATCACGAATAGAGGCTGGGCCTGTCTCACACATAATCCTAGCACTCTGGGGGGGCCAAGGCAGGTGGATTGTCTGAGCTCAAAAGTTCGAGACTAGCCCGGCAAGAGCAAGACTGTGTCTCTAAAAATAGCTGGGTGTTGTGGGGGGTGCCTGTAGTCCCAGCTACTTGGGAGGCTGAGACAAGAGGATCACTTGAAACCACAAGTTTGAGGTTGCTGTGAGCTATGACATCACAACACTCTACTGAGGGCAACAAAATGAAATACAACAACAAAAAACAAACAGACAAAAACCATGTATCTCTTAACCATCACCCTCCTATGCTAACAGAGCTGACCCCCTGACCCTCCAGCCCTAAGTGACCACTGTCTGTCTCTGCGGATGTCCCTATCCTGGAACTTCATGCGAATGGAATCATATAATATGAGGTATTTTATGACTGACTTTTTTTTTTCTTTTTTGATACAGCATCTTACTCTGTCACTCAGGCTGGAGTGCAGTAGCACAATCACGGCTTGGCATAGCATGGAAGTTCTGCTTTCAAGCGATTCTCTTGCCTTAGCCTCTCAAATGCTGGGATCATGGGCATGAGTCACCTCACCTGGCTGTGACTTGCTTCCTTCACGTACCATAATGTTTTCACGATTCATCCATGCTGTAGAATGTATCAGTAGCTTATTCTTTTTTATGGTGGAAATAATATTTTATTATATGGGTATACTACCTTTTGTTTATCCATTTATTTGTTGATGGGTATCTGTGTTGTTTCCATCTTTTGGATATTATGAATAATGCTGCTATGAACAGTCACATACAAGTTTCTTTTCTTTTTTTTTGAGACAGAGCCTCAAGCTGTGGCCCTGTGTAGACAGCTGTGGCATCACAGCTCACAGCAACCTTGAACTCCTGGGCTTAAGCCATTCTCCTGCCTCTGCCTCGCAAGTAGCTGGGATTACAGGTGCCCGCCACAACGCAAGGGCTATTTTTTTTTTGGTTGCAGCCGTTACTGTTGTTTGGTGGCCCGGGCTGGATTTGAACCTGCCAGCTCAGGTGTATGTGGCTGGCGCCTTAGCTGCTTGAGCCACAGGTGCAGAGCCCACATACAAGTTTCTATGTAGAGATATGTTTTCATGTCTCTTGGACATATACCTAGCAGTGGAATTGCTGGGTCATACGGTAACCTTATGTTTATAATCCTTTGCGGAACTGCCAGCCTATTTTCCAAAACAGCTGGACCGTTTTATAATCTCATCATCGGTATGAGTGTTCTGGCTTCCCCATGTCTTTGACAACACTTGTTAACAAACTTTTTGATTCTAGTCATTCTTTTTTTTTTTTGAGACAGAGCCTCAAGCTGTCCCCCTGGGTAGAGTGCCATGGCATTACAGCTCATAGCAACCTCCAACTCCTGGGCTCAAGCGAGTCTCTTGCCTCCACCTCCCAAGTAGCTGGGACCACAGGCGCCCGCCACAACGCCTGGCTACTTTTTGGTTGCAGCCGTCATTGTTGTTTGGCGGGTCCGGGCTGGGGATTCGAACCCGCCACCTTAGGTGTATGTGGCTGGCGCCTTAGCCGGCTGAGCTATAGGCGCCGAGCCGATTCTAGTCATTCTTAACAGGTGTGGAATAAAGTTTATTATTATTATTATCATTATTAATATGGAGAGGTTGGCTAGGGTGTGGTGGATCTTGAGTTCAGGATTTCAAGACCAGCCTCAGTAAGAAAGAAACCCTGTCTCTACAAAAAAAAAAAAAAATAGAAAAACTAGCCAGGCATCATGGTGGGCGTCTGTAGTCCCCGCTGCTCAGGAGGCTGAGGCAGGAGGATGGCTGGAGCCCAGGAGTTTGGGGTAGCTGTGAGCTATAATGCCATGACATTCTTCCCAGGGTGACAAAGTAAGATTCTGTCTCAAAAAAAAAAAAAATAGGGAGGACTTTGTACCACTAGATTTAGTTATTTATGCTTTTATTTATTCTTTCAGCTACCATTTAATAACTATCTGCTAGGCCTTGGGCCAGGCTGTAGAGATTTCAAGGTGCTATACCTGGCCTCCGTACCTCGTGGGGCAGAAAAACAGAAAATGAGATACACAGCTCGGCACCTGTGGCTCAAGTGGCTAAGGTGCCAGCCACATACACCTAAGGTGGTGGGTTCGAATCTAGCCCCACCCACCAAACAACAATGATGGCTGCAACCAAAAAACAGCCAGGCATTGTGGTGGGCACCTGTAGTCCCAGCTACTTGGGAGGCTGAGGCAGGAGACTCGCTTGAGCCCAGGAGTTGGAGGTTGCTGTGAGCTGTGATGCCATGGCACGCCTACCCAGGGGGACAGCTTGAGGCTCCTGTCTCAAAAAAACAAAAAAAAGAAAAAAAGAAAATGAGATATACCAAAATACAAGTATTTTAATAGAGCTATGGATAAAACTCTATGAGAGCCCAAAGTAGCAAGTGACTCACTTGAGATCCATTTAATCCGAATAGGTTTAAATCAAGCTGCTAAATTGGTAAGATTAAAATATTTAATATCAGCTTAAAAAAAAAAGCCTTTCTAGCCTTTTTAGAGTTGCTATTAGCTTTCAGAGTGTTCTGTGTCTAGAAAACAGCCCTGATTTTCAGAACTCAGTTCCCACTATTACAATATGGCAACTCCACAATTTTTTTTTAACTACACAATTTTTTGTCTGTTGTATGGGAATAAAGTATCATCCCTTGGTTAATGAGAAGTGAGAACATGTGATGACTTTGGGAATCAAGGTACTGAAAATGAATTTCTGTTGCTGTCTAGGTCTTTAATAGTCCCATTTTACTGGATTTTTGCTTTTACCCCTACCTGAACCAAGTACTTCCATTTTGTTCCTTCTCCCAGCAGTCCCACCTCATTGATTTCCTCTGCTTCATTTATCTACTCTCTCTCTCTCTCTCTCTTTTTTTTTTTTTTGTATTCTAGACCCTCTGGGCAGTACCTCTGTCCCAGAACCCAAATGCTGTATTGGAGAAATTGTCCTCAGCATGGCTCAGATGCATTTCAAATGCACTGAGCCCTTTCTGGAGTTTAAGAACATTTCCCCACCTTCTCTTTTCCTCTGGAGTAGAATAAATGTGGAGTTGAGGTCCTTTTGCAGCTATGCAGGCCAGAGTTCATTGCCTGAGGCTGCCAGGGAATAGAAAACACCTGCTTTAATTCAGCAGGCCTCTGTCTCTCTCTTTGCCAGAATGGAGGACATTTTAGGTCCTATGGCTTCTGTCCATCTGTCCTGCTGTGGACACCTATTTTTATATGATGGTGTAAATATCTGCAGAACAACGAGACTTAATATGCCCCCCTGTGCTTGGCTTGTAGACTTCTCCTGGATGGTTCCTGCCTAATGACAGAGTAGAAGCCTGAGGTCACATAAATGGCATGAGTGAGGGAAACAGGTGCTTGAGAGTGTCACCGCACTTAAAGGGACACTGTAGAAAGCCCTCTTTGGGGGCCCTCAGGGCAGCCACCTTTGGGTATGAAAAGAAGTTTCTTTATCCAGGAAGTAGACAAGGGGGTGAGTTTTCTTTTTTCCTTGTATATCTGTAGTCTTGGGGGAGTTTTGTTTGTCTTGTCTTGGTCCCTCTCCATGGTGGTGATGGTGTTCCACTCTGTCACTCTGGGCAGGATGACTTGCCAGTTGCTTTGACTTAGGGCCCAGAAGCTCCCAGGATTTTAGATGTGGTGTCCACGTGAGTGGACTGAAGGAGGACTTGGCAAATGTGGACTTGGCAGGTGGAGGAGGGTATAAGAGAGAGGAGTTAGCTACCTTAAAAAAAAAAAAAAAGACACTGAGAACTTTGCAGCCACTGGCTCTATCAGGATGAAGAACTCTAGGCCCACTTGAGATAGTGGCATCAGTGAGAGAGAAAGAGCTGGCCTGTTGTAAAGGAGACCATGATTATGTTATGTGATTCAAGTGGAGAAAGTTCTTGAATAAAAATGTCCCATCCCCAGTCCTTCCTGGTGCTGAGATTCTAATCAAGCCTTTGCTTATTTGCTCATTTGATATCAGCCTGAGCCACGTTGCCAGAGAGACCCCGCCTTCTCTACAAAAAAACTAAAGCAGCTCTGGAGGAGGGAAATGCCTTGAAGTTTGTATCCTGAAGGAAAGGGAGGGAATTGGCTGGAGGGAATTTGGAAGAGGCTGTCGTGAAAGGTGGAGCCCACAGGGAAAGGGGAAGCTGGTGTGGTGGGGTTGGTTCAAGAGAGAACCCCCGCCTCTCATCCTGCCTCATCTGCAGGAGAGATTTTACCAACAGTAGAGCAGGGTTGAAGGCTGGAGGATGCAGGTCTCCAGCCCTCAGGCCTTGGCCTTCACATCCTGTTTCTCCACTCAGGTAGAACTGACTGACTTCTGTCCTCAGGAGGGACACCCTGGATACCTCCCTTGTCCTTCAAGCCCACAGTATACCCGGCACCGGCCTGCAGGCTCCACTTCCTTAGAAATTCCTGGTTCTGCCGGGTCTCTTCACCCTCCTGCTTCAGCCTGGGATGCCCCAGCCTCCTAGCAGGTTCCCAGGGCTCCAGCTCAGCCTCCTCAGCCTGTGCTTATGTTGCTGCTAAAATGGACTTTCTCAAAAGGCCGATCTCTTCACTGCCCCTCCTGCCTTTGCTGCCTCACTCATCCTGCATAAAACTATCTACTTACCAGAGGGATCTTCTGAACTCACGGTGCCCTGTCTCACTTCCCCAAAGGTGCTGCCATCTCTGTAGGGACATCCTTTCCTCTTCCAAGTCATCAAAGACTCAACTCAGGCATCATCTCTTCCAAGAAGGCAACCTTGACCTTCCAGCCAGGTTGATGGTCTTCCTGCTCCTGGCTCTGCACCGTGACTGCTGCTCCCCTCTTTCAAATATGAACCCTTGTAAAGGTAAGGATTGTCTTAGATCTTTCTGTACCCTAAGGCCCAGCAGTAGAGAATCTACAAATATCTGCTAGGCGAATTAGCTGTGGCCAGGCTATCCTGTTGAAGCCTTTCACCTCTGGCTCATTTCTAAGCTCTCCCCAAGCAAGGTCCTTCTCCAGGTGACCTTCTCCATGAAGCTTTTCTGTCTCATGACGTTAGAACCACTCATTCTCTCCAGTGAGGTTCTTTGACATATGTCACTCACTTCTCTTTTGTTTTATGATTAAAACATTTATGAAAATCTTGATACATGGAAACCTTGAAGACCCAAAGGAGCAAATGAACTCAACAAACACCCAAGGATGCATCCACTGGGATTGTGGGCACCCGGCCAGGGAGAGAAGACCGGGTGGGTAGTTTGCTTTTCCCTTTTAAGTCACATCAAGTAATTGCTCTGCCTGCTCGTAGGGGTGAGCCTACTATCTTTATTCACTCTCCAGATGGATGGAAATTGCTTTTTGAAGGTTGTTTCCATGTCTGGTTTATTTTTATTTTGCCACCTGGGTTTAACACAATGGCTTCTTCAGAGAGAGCCTCCAGTGAATGAGTGAAGGATGAACGAAGTTAGTGGGAAGCAGTGAGCACTGTTTCTTGACTTTACTCTGAACTAGAAGGTTTCCTAGGGTTGGCCTTAGGAGCATCCCGCATAGTCAGAACTTGATTTTGTGTGTTTGTGTGCCTGCATGCGTGTACTTGCACAGGCTTTGAGATACTGTGAAGGGCATGAGAACCCCACAGCCCACATTCCTGCAGGAGGAAGGAAAACCACACAGCTGTTTTGATGCCCCCGACCCTCCCACCTAATCCATAATCACAACAGCATTTTTTAAAATAGTACATAGAAGAAATTTCATGACTGTGCCTATTTTAATGTAAAAAGTACATATATTTAAGTGGTTTTGTTAATTGAGACTATAGTATTTGTGAATAAATATATTGTACATTGTGTGAACATACTTCAATTTAAATTGTTTTCCTGTTGATAAATGAAATACTTTTAATTTGCAACTACTGTAAAATGCTGCACTGATTAATTTAAAAAAAATTTTTTTTTAGAAAGTCTCACTTTGTCACCCTCAGTAGAGTTCTGTGGCATCATAGATCACAGCAACCTCAAATTCTTGGGCTCAAGCAATTCTCTTGCCTCAGCCTCCCAGTAGCTGGACTACAGGTGCCCTCTATAGTGCCTAGTTATTTTTAGAGATGAGGTCTTCCTCAGGCTGGTCTCAGCCTGAGCTCAGGCAGTCTACCTGCCTTGGCCTTCCAGAGTGCTAGGATTACTGGCATGAGCCACCTCACTGGCTAGAAATAAGATTTTTAAAGTGATTTTTTTGGTTTTCTTTTCTTTTTTCTTTCCTTTTTTTGAGACACAATCTTACTGTGTCATTCTGGGTAGAGTGCCCTGGTGTCATACTCACAACAACCTCAAACTCCTGGGCTCAAGCAATCCTCTTGCCTCAGCCTCCCTAGTAACTGGGACTACAGGTACCTGCCACATCATCAGGCTAATTTTTCTATTTTTAGTAGAGATGGCATTTTGCTCTTGCTCAGGCTGGGCTCAAACTCCTGAGCCCAAGAAATTTACCCACCAAGGCTGCCCAGAGTACTAGGACTATAGGTGTGAGCCACTTCTTTGGGTTTTAAAAGTGTTTTGATATCATAATTAGCAAGAGAACTTTTTCAGGTTTTTGTAGTCATGGGACCCCTCACTGAAACATCCCTATTTATCATTTTATTCTCATCGAAGTTGTTCACTTGCTCACTTTTCATGGATGAATTAATTAAAAAAAACTAAACACAGATAATTTCACTTTCTGTTATGTGCTCTTATTCAGATTCCTTTTATCTCCATACCATCAGAAAAGAATTAACTCTTTGGCTCAGCGCCTATAGCACAGTGGTTACAGTGGCAGCAATATGCACTGAAGCTGGTGGGTTTGAACCTGGCCTGGCCAGCTAAATAACAATGACAACTGCAGAAAAAAAAAAAATAGCTGAGCATTGTGGCAGTTGCCTGTAGTCCCAGCTACACAGGAGGCTGAGGCAAGAGAATCACTTAGGCCCAAGAGTTTGAGGTTGGTATGAGCTGTGATGCCACGGTACTCTACTGAAGGTGGTATAGTGAGACTCTGCCTTGAAAAAAAAAAAAAAGAAAAGAAAGAACTCTCTATAAAAGATAATTAGCATATGTATATATATATTTCGTTTTTTTTTTTTTCCAGACAGTCTTAGTTTGTCACCCTTGGTAGAGTGCCCAGGCATCACAGCTCACAGCAATGTTAAACTATTGGACTTAAGTGATTCTCTTGCCTCAGACTCCCAAGAAGCTGGGTCTACAGGTGCCCGCCATAATGTCTGGCTATTTTTTTTTTTTTTGAGACAGAGCCTTAAGATGTTGCCCTGGGTAGAGTGCTGTGATATCATAGTCCATAGCAATCTCCAAGTCCTTGGCTCAAATGATTCTCCTGCTTCTGTCTCCCAAGTAGCCGGGACTACAGGTGCCTGTCACAATGTCTGGCTTTTTCTTTTTTTTTTTTTTTGGTTACAGCCGTCATTGTTGTTTGGTGGGCCTGGGCTGGATTCGAACCCACCAGCTCAGGTGTATGTGGCTGGTGCCTTAGCCTCTTGAGCCACAGGTGCTGAACCAATGCCTGCCTATTTTTAGAGATGAGGTCTCTGGTTCAGGCTGGTCTTGAACCTGTAAACTCCGGCCATCCACCTGCCTTGGCTTTCCAGAGTGCTAGGATTATAGGCGTGAGCCACTGTGCCCAGCTTGATAATCAGCATATATTGAGAACTTGCTATGTGTCAGACATTTGGCATGTATTACCTTATTTAACCCTGGCAAGTAAACTTGCCCAAGATAACCCAGCATGTAAGTGGTGGACTTGGGCAAGTGGATTCCAGAATCCAAACTTGCATATACAGCACTGTTAAATTTTAAAATTTAATGTTCTCTAAAACTCTGTTTAAGGCTCCTTTTTTTTTTTTTTTTTTTTTTTTTGCAGTTTTAGGCCAGGGCCGGGTTTGAACCACTACCTCCAGTATACAGAGCTGGCGCCCTACTCCTTTGAGCCACAGGTGCCACCCAAGGCTCCTGTCTTCTTTATGGCTTTTTGATATATGATACAAAAATCAAAGTTAAAATAATAACT